>CM046467.1:11169859-11449859 GCA_025506415.1 Flaveria robusta | reverse complement strand
TTTTTATGACCCATTCACTCACCATGGGACACTAGTGCTTTGTGTGAAGAAGAAGGATTGATCCGTTTGGACGTGCATGGACTATCAAAGGTTGAATAAGCTAACGGTCAAGAACAGATATCCTTTGCCAAGGGTGAATGACTTATTCAATCAACTTCAAGTATCGACGTACGTTTGTGAATATTGATCTCCGTTTGGAAATCATCAACTTAGAGTACATGAGGGTGACATAACAAAGGAAGCATTCAGAACTCGTTACAGAGAATGCGGGTTCATAGTTATGCATTTTGGGCTAAAAAAAAGGGCACTTACGGTGCTCACGGACGTGATGAATCAGATGTGTATGCCATATCTGAATAAATTTGTCATAGTGTTCATTGAGGACATTCTGATTTATTTGAGAAAAGGGCGGATCATGAGAAATATATAGGGACAGTCCTTGAATTGTTGAAAAAGAGAAACTATATGCTAGTTTCTCCAAGTGTGTCATCTATACTGACCACAAGATTTTTCAACACATTCCTCACCAAAGAGAATTGAACACGAGATAGAGATGCTGGATTGGATTGTTCAGCGACTACGACTATAAAATCTGGTATCACATGACAAAAGGCAAATGTGGTTTACGAAGTGTGAGTCGTAAGGAAAGAGTTAAACCTATATGTTTTAAGATGTTGGGAATGATGGTTTATCTGGGTACCAAAACACACATCATTGCTATCAAGTTGAGTCAACGAGCGTTGTGAATTTGCAGGATGAGACTTTGAGATGTCTGGACAAACAGTTTGTACAAAAAGACGATGGAGGATTGTACTTTATTAAGTGAATTTAGGTTTCATTTATGGGGAATATGGAGACATTGGTGTTGGATGAAGCACACAAGTTTAAGTATACCGTTCATCTTCGTGATAACAAGAAGTGCCATGATCGTAAGAACTTGTATTGGTGGCCTAAAATGAAAGGGGACAATTTGACTTGTTCAAAGATTAAAGCGGGGCATCATTGTTGTAATAGCCTGAGTTTCTAGGATGGAAGTGGAAAGCATTATTATGGACCTCCTCACAAAATTAATAAGGATTAGTACTGAGCACAATTTGATTTGGGTTATTACGGATTAAATGATCAAATCTTCTAATTTCTTGAATATTCGTGAGGACTACGAGATGGAAAAGTTGGCAAGGATTTAAGTTAGAGAAGTTGTGGATAGACATGGAATACCTATGTCGATTATTTCTATTAATGTCGGTCGTTTCATGCAACGATTCGGCATAGTCCATAGTAGGTGTTGGGTACACATCTGGACATGAGTGTGACTTATCACTATCATACTATTGGTATGAGTGAGTGACCTATTCACACATTGGAGGATATGTTAAGGTGTTTAGGATTGACTTGGAGTTAGCTAGGAGACTCACCAACCATTGGTTGAATTTCTTATAATAATAACGACAATGAGAGTCTTATAGGAGCACCGTTCGAGGCACTAAACGAATGTAAGTTTTGGTCACCGGTGTAATGGGCAGAAGTCAGGTAAACTTAGATTAATGGCTCGTAAATCATTCAAGAGACGAATGATTAGGGCTTTTGGATTAAGGACAAACTAAAGGAAGCTCAAGATTGTTAGAAATTTACATTGACAATCAAAGGAAGCCTTGCTTTAGGCACATGCCCTCAGACGTTAGTTGATTTGCTAATTAGTTATAGTTGGTAATTGTAACACTATGAAGGTGTTAGTAGTGTGGTGGGTTAGCTGCGGTCTACCCTATATATAAACACTAATGATACATTGAATGTGAAATACGAATTCGGACTGTAATCTAACTTTGGTAATGGAAACCAGTCATACTCTTGAGATATTAGTAAATAGGTTGTAAACCTAAAAAGCCATCTCAAGAGACTTTGTTTTTTTTATGGGCAGTATACGAGCTATTGTCTTGGAAAGGCATTGTTTGTTTTGGCAAAAAGAGCAAATTAGCACATATATTGGTAATTGCAATTAAGACTACCAAATGGATTTGGTCAATGGATTATCGATTTGAGTTACAGCAAGAGGTGAGGGGGTGCATGACTCGTTCCATGCATCAAAACTCAAGGAGTGTCTTGCGGATGAGACCATATATGCGTTGATCGAAGAAATTTGAGCGGACGGTAAAATTTGATTCAACAAAGTACTGGTAGTGATTATGGATAAGGAAGTTAGGACTTTAAGTAGTTGTTGACTCCCCATATAAAGGTTAGTTGGAACTCAAAGTGAGTACCTTAACCTTACATATATGCGTAAAGATCAATTGAAGACTAAGTATCCTCACCTATGCATAGAAGGCACAGTTGATAAACTCTTGCTGAATTTCGCGACGAAATTCTCTCAACTGAGGGATACTGTGACGTCCATCACCTAAATAGGTGCATTGACCATTGGCTTTGACTTTTTGGCTATGCTCTTTGACTTTGACATTTTGACTTTGACTCTTTGACTTTGACTTTGTCTTAATGTGATTTTTGACTTGAAAGTTAACCTAATGTGGGCTTGATCTAAGTATAGTACATTGCACGCGTATAGACACGTAAAGTTCTAGAATTTTGTATTATAGGCTTAACATGTGCAGGTGGGTCTTGGGCGTGATGACAATTTACGTTCATCGATTTGGTATTAGCATGATGGTTGCGTGCTTGGCATTGTATTAAAGACTTAAAAATGTAAGAATATAAATTTTTCGATGAGAACGCAAACAAAATTTGTACATATGGGCTTTGCCTAAAGCCTACTAAATAGACATAATTTAATTTAAATATATATAAATTAAGTAATTTATATAGCATATAATAGTCCGTTGGAATCGTAATAAGACATAGAATTTTTAAACGCGAAAGTTGGACGACACACGGATCGGGACGAGACGTAATTGGACGAGACAAGCAATGGGCCCGGGAGGCCCACTCTTGGCCTCCCTTGGCCGAATTCTTTAATAGGGAAGGGCTTCCCTTTGAATTTCTTTATTTTTTCATTTTGAAAACTTATTCTTCAAGTTTTCTCTCTAGAAACCCTAGCTACCATCCATCTTTTATTCATGTTCTTCTTCATCTTCATCGTGAATCATCATCATCTTCCTCATTCTTGATAAATTTTTGTTGTTCAAGCATTCATCTTGTTGAAACATTGGTCTACTACGCTTTATCGGTAAGAAAACTCGTTGTTTGATAATTTTGTTCATTGTTCATCTTGTTATTGATGATATTTATCATCTAATCACAAAATCATCATCCAATAATCTCATATTCTTGGTTTTGGGCATTAGATCATGAAGAATTAGGCGTTCCGGGCGTTGATTCTTCAAAAATGGTAAAAGTCTAGTTTTTGATGTTCACATGTTCTTGGATCCATTATATTGGGTTGAAAACTTGTGCGATATGGTCTTAATGAACATCTTGTGTTTATAATCTCTTATTAAAAACATTAATCTTGCCTCTTGAATTGATTGACGCGTTTGGGAATCAAAATTATGAATCAATTAACTAATAATGTGAACCGTAATATGAAAATCTAAAGTAACTGTTTTGGGACTGAAAAATTGGAATGAACCAAGTGTTTGATTTATGATTTGTTCAATGAAAACATGGAATAAATGTTCTTTAAGTACTCGGGTAAATAAAAATCAAATATAGGGGTTTGGGATACAAAGGAACAAGACTAATGAACAGAACAACTTGCTGTCAGAAAAATATGACGTTTTGTATAGTTCATAACTTGGTCATAATAAGGGGCCGTTTGATTACACTGACTCAGTAAGATCTGACAGAGTCAGAAGCTAACCCAGTTAGAAGTTCTGACTGGGTATGCTTCTGACTGAAACTTGGCTGTTTGATTCAGTATCTGACTGAGTCAAAAACCGTATATTTTCTAATCAACTAGAATCATTAACAATCTTAATCAACTACTAAATCAAAATCGAAACCACCACACCACCACCACAACCACCACCGTCACCGTACACATTCCGACCAAACACCGAAGGGGGGTCGCGCAGCAGGTGGGTCGCGTAGCAGGTGGGTCGCGCAACAGCAGGGGGTCGCGCGCTGGTGGGTCGCACAGCAGGGGGGTCGCGCGCAGGTGGGTTTGGCCGAGGGGGGTCGCGCGCAGGTGGTTTGGCCGGGTCAGCATATTCTAAGTTAGGGTCTGGGTCAGAACCCACAGATCCGGTCAGAACACGGGTCAGCCACATCAAACACGCTGACCGGCTGACAGTCAGCCGGGTCAGCCAAAATCAAACAGCCCCTAAGTCCAAATGGGTCGAAGTTTTCATCAAACAACAAGTTTAATGAGTCCTCTAACTAACTCAAGTGGTCTCGTGTCGTTTCCACATTGTTTGGGCCTCCAAACATGGCAAACAAAGTTGAAGGTCAAAACTGACGAATCTGGGCAGCAGGTTGATCTGTGTTCGTCGAGTCATATCTTTCTCATATTTTATCCAATAGAGATGATTCTTTCTCGAGAGTTTAACTTAAAGTCTTTTGCTTCAAACGGTTCTTGTTACGCAATTTTTCGTTACCTTTTCGACCTCCAAACAGTCTACGCAAAACTGGTGCGCGATCAGCTATACAAGCTGAAATATTTTTACTGAACTTAAATGTTAAGACTTGCGACTAATTAACCAGAATAAGTTAAAAGTTGGTTCCAAAGATGAATTAAAAGGCATTTAAGGATAAGAACATATAAGGTTCATATGTCAACAAACATGAACTAATAAATGTACGTTTCGAAACAAGAATGAAAATGGTATATGCTGAGAACATGAAAAGTAAAATGAATCGGGATTGGGAATAATTGTTGGGCATTGGACTTGTTCTAGCAAATAAATCATTTTTTCATTAAATGATAACATTGATGGGCATTAAGGACTGGACTTCTAGGATTACACCCATATTGGTCATCTTGATCTTTAGTAATTCTTTTATGCTTATTGTATCTATAGTTACTTGCTATACTTGTTGTGGACTTTGGATTGTGCTACCATCGAGGTGAGCTTCATGGCCCTTTTTTAATATGTTTTACTTGGGGGAAAAGCATGCTCATAGTTTAGGACTATGCCGTGTCTTTTAGACTAATTTGGGACAACGTATGTGGTTTGAGTCATGGGTTGAGTCTAGATGTTCATTCATCAATGTGTACTTGGACTTGGGCTTGTTATTGTGACATGGACGTCATGGAGAGGTATTGTTAGTACTAACGGGTTGATACCCCCACCCGTGTCGTCAGTATACTAGTCGAGACTGACTTGGCCTAGGCTTGCCCTTGGGTGAATATAATGCGGATAATTGGACTTAGACTGACTTAGACTTGTGTTGATATCTATGACTGCTATGTATTCTTATCCACATACAACTTTTGTACATGTTATACACGGCAAACTTTTTGTTCTTTAAACCTGTGAACTCACCAACGTATGTTGACTTTTTAGAGCATGTCTTTTCAGGTAACGGTGCTTAGGTACTTGGATAGTGGACTTTAGACAAGACCGCTCCTTCAAGAGCATTAGACATTGGGACATTAGTTTTGGACTATTTGTTATTATTGTTGGTCTTGTAAATGTTTTGGATTGATCTTGTACCATTTGTTCTAGTTTTGAACTTCTGGTTTATTTGTGCATTTATTGAATAATTTTATGATATTGATTGTTCTTGACACTTGTTCTTTTGTGTCGGGTGAAGTCATGATCCTTTGACGGAGAATTCTTTTGGAGATTCTCTTTGATCCCCAATGTGTTATGACGATCTCGTCCGTCGCATCCTCGTGTTTTCGCTTCTAGCAGGGGTGTGACACAAAGTTTGGTTGATTTCTGGGTTCAGGATTGAACATTTTAGAGAGCTTGGTCATTAAGAAAGCTAAAAACAATAATGGTTTTGGGAGATTTAGGGCTTGAGGATTTTTCAGATTAAGAGGTAGTAGAATGAGAGAGACCCATTGGAAAAGGTATATATATGCTTGGATTTGAGACAAAGTTATTGCAAGAGATAAACTTCGAAATCCAGATATGTCGGTCCCACCTCTGAAAAGGTGCCCAAAAAGGTTGTTTTCTTGAAACTAGAAAAAATCTTTCGAAGGTAATTCGTCTTCGGAAGTTTTTCAAAAACTTCCGAAGCCAATTTTGGCTACGGAAGATATTTCTTAGATTTGCAAGAATTTGTTTCGTAAGAAAATTACTTAGAGTAAAATTGCTTCCGAAATATAGTTTGTTTTGTAAGAGATTAAACTTTAGAAGTCTTGTTCAAAAATAAATCTTCGGAGATTGAATTGCTTTCAAAAGAAAATTGTTCTTCAAGTCATATAAGTATGTAAAAGAAAATTTAAGCTTCGTAAGATATACTTAAATTTCTTTCTAAGATAAACTTTTTAGAAAATACTTACTAGAATTGAAGACATAAATTTCTTCCAAAGTCAATTTTAATGTCTTTCAAAAAAACCTCTATTTCAAGTTCTTAGAATTCTAAGAAATATCAATTAGAAAAAAAAAATTTCAAGATAATTGGGCTTATATGAGTGATGAAATAGACAACCTTAAAGACACACATTTTAGAAAATAATTCTGAAATTAATTTAAGAAAAGCTACTAAAAGTTAATCATCCGAACACGTGATATAAGATACTTAAATCTCTGTTAATCAAAAGCCTTAGTGAACAGATCAGAGTATTGTTCATTTGCGTTAACTTTGACCAGTTTTATCAAGCCTTTTTCAAAATTATCTCTTATCAAATGATACCTGATATTAATGTGCTTTGTCTTTGAGTGCTGCATAGGATTCTCTGTAATAGAGATAGCACTATTGTTATCTATGTGGATGGGAGTCTCCTTAAAGTTGGATCCATAGTCTAGCATCTAATTAAAAATCCAAAGCACTTAAGCACAGTAACTTGCAGCAGCAATGTATTCAGCTTCAGCAGTTGATGCAAACACAAAGAATTGTTTCTTGCATTGCCATGAGACTATCTTTCCACCAAGGAACTGACAACCCCTTGATGTAGACTTTGTAGTCATGTTGCAGCCACTATAGTCACTATCTGTATATGCACACAGATTGAAGTCCGAGCTCTTTGGATACCAAAGTCCTAGCTTGGGAGCACCTTTGAGATATCTAAGTATCATCTTGATAGCAACAAGGTGTGACATCTTGGGGTTGGCTTAATATCTTGCATAAATGCATGTGGCAAACATGATATCAAGCCTACCGGCTATGACGCATATAAGAGACCCAATCATAGCTCTGTGGAGGTGTTCATCAACACACTCCTCCTCAAGATCAGGACTTAAAGAGTGGTTTCTAGCTATGGGAGTCTTAGCAACCATACAATCAGTTAGATGAAATCTGGTTAGTATGTCTTGCACATACTTAGACTGGTTTATGAAGATGCCATTGTCCACCTGCTTCACTTGAATTCCTAGAAACAAATTGAGTTCCCCCATGGTGCTCATTTCAAATCTATTGTTCATCATCTTCTCAAACTCTTTACATAGACTTGTATTAGGTGACCCAAAAATGATGTCATCTACATAAACTTGAACCAGCATCAAGTCATTCTATGTTCTTTTGAGGAAAAGTGTGTTGTCAATCGTACCTTTCTTGTAACCATGTTGGATAAGGTACAGTGACAATGTCTCATACCACTTTCTTGGAGCCTGATGCAACCCATAAAGAGCTTTATCAAGCTTGTAGACAAAATTAGGAGATCTTGGTCTGCAAAGCCAGGTGGTTGTTTGACATACACCTGCATATCAATCACTCCATATAAAAATGAACACTTGATATCAAGTTTGTAGACTTTGAAATCCTTGGATGCAGCAAAAGCAAGGAATATCCTAACAGCTTCAAGTCTTACTACAAGAGCAAAAACATCAGTGTAGTCAATCCTTTATTCTTGAGTGTACCCTTAAACAACTAGCCTAGCCTTGTTTTTTATGACAAGTCCTGTATCATCCTTCTTGTTCTTGAAAACCCATTTGGTTCCTATAATAGTCTACCCATGAGGAAGAGGACATAGGTTCCAAACCTTCTGTCTTTTGAATTGAAGCAGTTCCTCCTGCATTGCTTCAACCCAACTTCCATCCTTCAAAGCCTCATCAACTTTTTTGGCTCAATCTGGGACAAGAAGCAAGATTGCAGACAAATGTTTGCATTATTAGATTGTCCTCTTGTTCTTACCCTAGTCTTAACATCTCCAATGATGTTTGTGGTGGGATGGGACTAGTGGATTCTTAGTTGACGAATTACTGCAAGTTCATTTGACATATCTAAATTCGTGAAATTCGGATCTGTCAAGAGAAACTTGATCCGATGAGTGTGTGGCATCCTTGATGATATCTTCAATGGAGAGGTCTATCTTCATTGGAGAGGTCTTTAGTAAAATGAAATTCTTTGTTAGAATCACCATCTCCATGTAGACAAAGTCAACAAGGTCCAAAAGCAACAAATGGTTCTAACATGTTGATAGAATCATACAAATCAATAAGTTTCAAACTTTTCAATTCTGCAGAAACTACAGTGCAAAATTTGGACTTCAGCAAAAGCTATAGTGCAAATTTGAACTTCAGTAGAAGCTACAGTGCATTTTTCTCATCAGCAGATGCTATAGTGCGAAACTTAAAACAAGAAAAATATGTCCATCCGTAGATTGGCAACCTACGGATGTGCTGATATTTTAAAGTATAATACATTTCCATGGATTGGTAACCTATGGAAAATCAAATTATACTTTATCAAAATTCAGTTCTTTCAAAGTTAGGCATCCGTAGATGATCTACGAAAGAACTAGAATCTGCGGAATCAATAAAATTTCACGGAAGGGTAGTAAGGAAAGAGGGTCCCACTTCATTTAATAAATGAAATTAATAAGTCCGAGGGAGTATAAATGATTTTTTCACTTGTCATTTTTATTCACTTTTTCAGAACACTTTTTCAGACCTAGAAAATTGTTCACAAAACATTAACCCCTCTTTCCGCCAACATTCAAATTACTCTCTTCAAAAAATCAAACCATACACTAAACTTGATCTGAGATTCAACTCTCGATCATTGTTTACAAGATGGCAAATAGAACTCTCGATCATGGTGGTAAGAGTGAAAGAACTTTCAAGTCTGAAAAGCTGATTATCAAGTATCTAAGCCTAAGGGGGAGTATTGTTGAGTCTAGTCCTGATAGGTCTAGATACATTGTATAGGCTTAGAACTTTAATCAATCTTTTGTAATAAACTTTTGTAAATCATTATCTTAATGTACGCTTTATATGTATAGGTTAACCTATAATTGTGTTGATTTATATGTGTGATTGCAGGTTTAACAATATACTTAGTCAATTTCACAATATTGACTAAGTGTAAGAAACATCTACAGATGAACATTTTTATTCTTCTGTAGATAATCTTCTAAAACGAAGTAAAGTGCATCTGGGGATCTTCTGCGGAAGAACAACTTGTTGCGGATGAAGTCTACCAAGTGAAGACTCCTACGGAAGGCATAACTCCTACGGAAAACCAACACTTCATGTACTTCACCAAGTACTTCAAGTCAACAAGTCAAACACTGAGTGATGTAATAAAGTCAACTCCTACGGATGACTTTATCTCAGTCAGAGAATGTGTCACATCATAACATTCTCTGAGTAACTTTTTTACCATGATAAGAAAGTTACTATTTCCAAGAAATTCACTGTTACCCTAACAGTAGATTCCTGAGCCTATAAATACAAGGCATAGGCTCACACTTATTGAGACGGCTGAATACCTAACAATACATCAATCAATCACGATCAAACCCTAGCAGCCGCAACATCATTTACACCAAAATCATCAATAGAAACATAGCAACCGTGATCATCATCAATTATTATTTGTTCTTCTGTATTCATTAATCTGTTTTTAATGAAATACTTTTGAATCAAATCGTGTTTTGTTCTTCATTATTACTTATTACTGCAATTGTTATTTCGTATTCAATCAATCAAACAACGAATAGTGATAATTCCGCAACCATTGTTCAAACTAAGTCTAACCTGATAATTCCTGATTGCGATCCTTGGATTCACAGAATTCTATGCATGATAATTGAAATTTGTAGGCATTTCAGATTTGTCAGCTAATGAGTCTGTCATGGATGTGCTGACTAGATTTCCATCTACAGGGTTTGTTACCACTAGCGCTGAAGAAATTTTATCAGTTGGTCTTCTTAGCTCAAAGCATGGGTCAGGATCTCCAGCTGATGAGTTTACTTTAGATCCTAAACATCTTCAAAAGATTTGTTAAAATAGTTGGTAACTAAATCATGATTAAATAGCCAATCAGGACAAGAACCCTTCACACTAGAAGTGTGCTCAATGAAGGTCACATTGGCTGACTACTCAACTACTCTGGTTTTGAGATTGTATACTCTATAAGCCTTAGCTTGGGAAGAATATCCAATGAAATGTCCATCATCTGATTTCTCAACAAACTTGGCTATATGATCTTTGGTATTCAGGATGGTGCTAGGACATCCAAATGACTTGAGGAAACCAATAAAAGGTCTCCTTTTGTGCAACAACTCATAAGGAGTCACACCATGAGTCTTAACCACTAAAACTATGTTCTCCACATAACAGGTGGGGTTGACTACCTCTACCGAGAAGGTGATGGGAAGTTTATTATCAGACAACATGGTTCTTACAGCCTCAATAAGTGTACTATTTCTCTTTTCAGTAACACTATTTTGTTAAGGAGTTCTAGGAGCACTATATTGACTTGAAATACCTCTTTCCTCACAAAATATATCAAGTATATGGTTTTTAAATTTTGTTCCTCGATCACATCTTATGAACTCGACCTTGTGATCAAATTGATTCTCAATCTTCAGAATAAATGGCTTCAAGATTTTAGGGGTCTCATCTTTAGTTCTAAGAAAGAAGACCAAAGTATATCTAGCGAAGCCATCTGTGATCACAAGACAGTATGAAATTCTTCCTAAACTCATTACACTTATGGGACCAAATAGATCCAAGTGCAACAATTGAAGGAAAGTAGTGATGGAGTTGATTTCGTTTGGCTTGTGAGACACTTTGTGTTGCTTTCATTTCAGAGATGCAACACAATGGTCATCACTTGTAAACTCTTTCTTTGGCATTCTAGTTACCAAATCATTCTTAATCAATTTATTCATGTTCTTAAAGTTTACATGGCACATTCTTTTATGCTAGAGAAAAGACTCATCACTATTAGCTTTAGACAGAAAGCATGAGACTTCTCTAGAAGGAGATGTTTCTTGCAAATCCATCTTGTACATGTTCCCTTTCCTGGGGGCTATGAGTAGAATATTCTCCTGAAGAATGATCACCCCAGACTTGAGAACAATGCACTCATTTTTAGTAAAGATTATGTTATGCTTTTGTTCACAAAACTGAGATACACTCAAAAGATTATACTCAAGCTCCTTGAAAAAGTTTACCTTTTCAATGTTGAGCTTACTATTTGTGACCTTTCCCCTACAAGTGATGTAACCACCTGATACTTCCTTAAAAGCAACTGGCCCTCCATCAATTTTCTCAAAATCTTGAATCAAAGAGCCATTGCGTGTCATGTGCCTGGAACTACCACTTTTAATGATCCATACTTTCCTTTTGGTCTTGAGATGTTTCTGCACAAAAAGAGATGGTTAGTTACATTTGAAAACCTAAGCCTTGCTTGTCTTGGGTTCATTAATATTAATAGAAGATAAATTAACAGTTATGGATCCTATGTGCAAAGTTTGGGGATCTTGAGCTGTTGATAATGAGAAAACTTCAGTCACTTGGCCTTCCTTCATCTTCCATACCATCTTTGAAAGATTAGACTTGGCCTTCAATGCTTTGAAATTTTTTACAACTTCGAAAGTTTTGCAGACTGAACCTTTGGAAGTTCTTGCATCCGCTGCAGACTTCAGTACTTCGGAAGTATTCCTTTATTTCGAGACCAAATTTTATTTCGAAGGCAATTTTCCACTTATCCTCTTTGCCTTTATCTTTGATCTTCCGAAAGAAAGTGACTTTCCCTCTAAAGGTATCTTCTTCTTCTACACCTCTTAAGTCTTTTTGGTCATGTTAACAGTACTTTTGGGATTGTAATGCAATCCATAGCAAAGTGGGAAGTACTACCACACATGATGCATTCTACTTGCATACTTCTGAGCGACTTCTTCTGAGAGACTGGTTGAGCTTGATCTCTTTCTAGTTCCTTCTTCATATTGTAGATGATGGAGTAGACTTTTTAGGGATAGGTTTGCTCTTGGTGCTTGATGGTTCAGGCAGTGCAATAGTGGTGCACTTTTGATCAACCTTCCTCTTTTGACATGAATGGTTTTAACTTGAACTAGGACTCCTGGTACTAGAATCCAGAGATAAGTTTGAAGTCTTTAGCACTTCAAACCCAGTAGATATGAATACTTGTTTCTACTTCAAGTCAAAAGCGGCTGCCCTGATCAAATTCTTTCTTGCAGACTTGGTCATCTTTGTCTTCTTCTTCTCTCCAGGAGAATGTGTCCCTTCTCAGAATAAGCCTCTTCAATAATTTCTAGCTCATCCTTCACCATCTCCTTTTCATCATCATCTTCATCTTTTTCTTGAACTGGATCTTTATGAGGTAGCTCATCTTCACTAGTTACACACCTTGGCTATCACACAGATAATAGAGTGTGTGGAGGAGCTATTTCACTACATCTTAATCCCTGCCTGTTTTGATAAGACCCTTTGGCATGTAAAGATAAGGATATGATGTTATTGAATTTTTCCTCTTCAAGAACACACTTTTCAGCCCTAGCTTTGCGGATCACAAGCTCAGCCTAGCATTCAGTTAACTTGGCTATGAGATCTTTGATTTGAGTCTAGTAATTTGTGTGCTCATGATTAAGAGTATAAATTGTTTTCTCTAAATCTTCTATTTTTAGTTTATAGTCATTTTCTTCTCTTTTAAAATCAGCTTTTAAAATATTCAAGGACTCAAGGTCGGATCTCACTTCCAAGTAATAGGACCTATACATGCTAACTTTAGCAATGCACTCAGTAGTACAAAGATGCTCTATTACCTTGGGTTTTCCATGATCAGTTATCAATGCATGGTATGGAGAATCATCTTCAACCTGGAAACTTCAATCAAAGCCTCCTTCTTTAACAGCAACTGCAGCCTACTGCTTGGACTTCTCAGCTTTTGGATCTCTCTTAGTGTAGTTTGGTCTAGATTGTGCTTGGCCACCATTTGTCATAGGTGCCTTGACATCTCCAGATGTAGACTTTATAGTCATGTTGCAGCCACCATAGTCACTATCTGTATAAACATATAGATTGAAGTCAGAATTCTGTGGATACCACAGGTCTAGTTTAGAAGCACCTTTGAGAAATCTAAGAATTCTCTTAACAACATCTAGGTGTGATATCTTGGGGTTGGCTTGATATCTGGCATAAATACATCTAGAAAACATAATATTAGGCCTGCTGGTTGTGAGGTACATTAGAAACCCAATCATAGCCCTATACAGATGTTCGTCAGCACACTCCCCCTCAAGATCAGGTCCTAGAGAGTGGTTTCTCGCTATTGGTGCTGATCACATGTGAAGGATATATATATTTTCATAAATGTTTTTTCGCACAGATTCAGTTTTAATTGGTTATTACTAATACTAACTACACACACAAAAGGCAAGTGTACGTGTCGTGTGATAATATAGTGATGGTAATAATCGAGTATCAATCCATGGCCACACCAAGCCTACTCAACAAACTTAATGATTGACTGCCACATTAAATTTTTGTTTGAGAAAATGATAAGTTACATTGATGTAATTAAGATTTTTAGTGTTTTAAAAAATATAATTAAAATAAAGTAAAAGTAAAATTGAAACTTTTGGATTTAAAACCAGGGAATAAAGGCTATCATTCTAATTAGATTACACTTATGTAACTGTGATGAATTGGTGGTGTGGTTAAAGATATTTGTTAAAGTAATTAAGTTAATGTTTGTAAATGTGAGCCATCGCGATTTCTTGGCTTTCAGCTCAGTAGTGACTAAGACATCATGAGGGGTAACTTGCTGAATAAATCAAAGCCACTAGAAATGTAGGTAAATCTTCAGTAACCATTTTGACATACGATTTTTGAAAACATAACTTAATGTTAAAAAGAGAGTTGATCAGGTTCCTTTCTAACATACCATTAATTTTAGAAAAACCTAACAATTAATTTATATTTCTTAGACTAATAAAAGGGAAGCCGCAAATGATCAGAATATTAAGGTGATATGATTTCTAATAACCATTTCTAGTTAATTAGCCATGGATTTATAATGAAGACCGGTTTCGCAAATAAAAGTTAGTTCATACGTTTTTCAACATTGTATGACATTCACAATTACAAATCCTAAGTTTATAACTTCTCGTTCAAATGTAGATGCTACCCATCAAAAGTTTTCCCAAATTACCATAACATTAACATAATATAAGTCACACCATTAGTTTATCACAAATTACATAAGTTTCATCCAATTAGGATGATAATAAGAGTTTAGCTCATAATAAGCTTGAACATAAAAACAAGTAACATAGAAGATAGATATAAAATCATCGGTGAAATGGAACAATCAAACCGGTGATCCACAATGGATGATGTTTAGACAATCCCGAGCTTCTTCCAAGTGTTGCATGCACCTCCCAAGCCTCCAAATGCTCTTTAAGTATTGATTCCCCAAAGAATTCTGCTGAGTAACTCTCCCACCAAAAGCTTGCCAAAATGGTAACTTAGGCCTCTATTTATAGGCTTTATGGAGTGTTTAAGCATGGCCCCGTGGTAGTACAATGCTTACGAAAGTTGGTCGGCTTGTACGTGTTAAATGGGTCACGGCCCCGTGTTAAATGGGGCACGAACCCATGTTTGAGGTGTGGCACGGCCCCGTGACTCATGGGGCACGGCCCATGACTCCTTTTGGGGGACAGTACTTTTTGTCCTATTAGATGTCCGAACACGAGGGTGTGCCAATTTAACCTTGGGGGTGTGTTTCAGACAAGTCATGGGGGCGTGCTTAATGAGGCACGACCCCATGCTTGGACTCCAAAGCTCGGTTTTCTTCAAATTCTAGTTAAATATGCTTCTTTTGTACATCTTGCCCTTTTGAACACCTGAAAACACAATTTAACAATTTTAAGTACATAATCATCATTTTAAGAAAGATATTAAGGAATAATTGATGTGCTTTTGATAGGATTTTTATGTATAATTTAGAGCACATCAAATATCCCCATACTTAAACTTTACTTGACCTCAAGCAAAAATCACTTAAAATGACAATTCCACCAAAAACCAAATAAATCAAATGATAAATATGTTCTCCGTGAAATACGCAAGTAAACATTATTTCATCCAAGTGTAAACTTTTTAAGCATATGTAGAATGATATCCTAGCATGCAATAGATTAGTTAGTAAAGATTATTAACATGTAAAAATCCACGCTTCTCATAAGATGAACTCACACTCGGCTAAATTTATGGAGTCATAATCAAGATTAAGTATGACTAATACGCTCAATTGCCTAGTATGAATACGTGTGAAATCATATGTTTGTTAAGGGATCAAATGTCCACCTACTTAGATATTTACTTTCATAAATCATTAGGTCTTTGATGGGTTGTAACTTGGCTCGGGCTTGGGTATGGATTATTTGGGAAAAGTGGCTAAATGCTAAAGATGACGGTCTTGGCTTATTTTTCCAACATAAACTACAAGGAAAGCAGTAGAAGGCTCCCTATACAATACTTCAAGCTAGAAGGGATATGCTAACTTAAGGACTTGTTTAAGGTCAGATTGTCAAGACCTTATTTTGCTTTCAAAAACCTTACTTCATCTTTCACTTGAAGATACACAAAACTTTCCTTTTGTAAGGATCGTTCGGCTTGAATCCTAATAGCACACAATCGGATCAGTTTCGTGTATTCGTATCGGGACTCGGTTTGGTTCTTTTTGCATTTTCCATTATCGGAATAATTTCCACAGTTCGGGCATCTTTCGTATCTTTTTGCCCGCCTCTTTATAGAGCTTTTTGAAATTCCACAAAATGGCGGAACTTGTTTCTTTTTTTCACCATTTCGTTCTTGCGTCGAACGTGAGGTTGAAATTTTGTTCGCGGATTTTCGGGGGAAGTTTCGGTTTTTCGTGGTAAAGGCAACAAAGTAAGTTACAATCAAAAGAATGCATTCCAGTTCTTTTAGGTCTGCCGGTAAAAAACCAAAATTTTCTTTTCTTTTTTTCTTTTCCTCTTTTTTTTTACAATAATAAGCCAAAAACGTGTCTTTAACGAAACGGGTTTTGTTGAAGGCTTTTTGGTTAAGTGACATGGTGGTTCGGGTGATCGAGAAATAAAACGTTTAAGCTCAACGGGGCTAACTAGGGTTGATGTTCAGGTAAGGAAAGTTAAAAGAAAAATGGTTGGGACTTGAATGGTTAAGGTTTCCTAATGCCTAACTCATTTTTATGCAGCAAATACTAATTAAGGTCTTAAAATATATACCCAAAGCAAGTTCTAACCACATGTATCATAAGGCACCCTCAATTAAATCTAGAATGAAAGTAGAATTGCATGTATGCAAAAGCTGTTTAAGGCTCAAAAGTAAACTCACATACGGATGGAATTGGGTAAAAGTGTTTTATTTTACATGTTTAAATATTTTTACTAAATCATTGCTTTTAAGGATATCACAAAGAACATTTTTCAGTTTTATTTGGATGTTATTTATTTACTTATTTATTTCCTGAAAACATATATTGATAATTTGGTTTAACAAAAATTGTTTAAATTTTTGGTTTCTTGTCACAAAAATTAATGGTTAATTGATTTTTATAAAATTTTTCAATTTGGACCGTTTTTAGCAAAGTGTCAAATGTGTGAATTACCTCATCCCTACACTTAAAATTCACATTGTCCCCCCACTGTGAATAAAAAATTAAAACAGGGAAAGGTGACAAAACAACTCCCCTTAAAATGATGAATTTAACACTTGTATCCTTAGTCGCCTTAAATTTTGAGAATCCTCGGGATCACCTAAAATATCATCAATTTATTGAAAACATTAAAAATCTTAAACACACAAAATAAAATAAAATAAAATGACATAAATTAAAAGATAGATTGGCACGAAACAGCTGTGCCTGGCCCCGAAAGTGATATGGTTTTCAAGGGCTTTCTGGCAGGATATCCCCCCACTCGTGATACATTTGGTTCCTAATGTTCGAGACATCATTGCTCAGGTCATCGAATCGGGAATGCAGATCTTCGAATCGGTTGAATGCTTGTTGTGCATATTCAAATGATCGCCTTGCATGGTTGCTGGTGGTTTGGATTGCTTTATAAAGGTCTAACATGCTTAGAAATTAGCCCCGGCTTCTTTATGCTATGCTAGCATATCGAGGTCCATGATGATTTTTTTAGGATCCGTTGGATCCCAAATTAGTCCCTTTCTATCCATAAACCTCGGCTATCCATTTGGTAGGTATGTTATCATGTACATGCTCGTGTAGATGCTCAAACCCAACTTTCCTGGCATCACTCCTTCAGTTCCCTCCATGTTACACTCATAGCTCTCGTACAGGTTCACAATACAGCTTCCTCCAAACATGCGTATTGGAGCACCTACAGTTGCATTTTTGGCAAACAAATTACAAAACAAATACCCAACATTACATGGCAACTAATTCACCATACAATATAGAATAAATAAGTCCCTCAAACTAACAACTCCCTCACTTTGACCACAAGCTGTTATTGAATGGCTAAGTAACCGATGCATCTGACTGCTTTTGGTTTTACTTGAGTTGAACACCCCTGTTCCAATGTTCTCCCAAAATGCTTTTCGCATGGCACCACTCTCCACATCTTTACTTTCTTCGTCTGGAAAGGTATGGTATGTTGGCATTCCTAATATTGCTTCCTCCTCTATTTCTTGTTCTGTATAGATACCCGGATAAAAACCGAACAAGGCAATGGATGTTTTTCACCAACATCCTCCCAGTCTGAATGAAACTGCTTGATCATCCCACATGTTAGAGTCTTTCATGCTAAACAAAAGATTTGTTTTGTGAAAACAGACTTTTCCACTGAATACTCAAAAAATTATTATATCTTCCAAGCTGTCCGAAAGCCGCCAATGTTTCTTTATCTACTTGTAGATGTGATTTTTTGGCCCTTTGTAACAATCTTTGCATCCTGTCATGACACCATCTTTCTCGGCTTCCTTCGAATTGTAGGGAGGGATGATTCATGATCCTGAAATTTGAAAAAAATAAATTAAACTATACAAAACAAATTTCTGAAACAGTTTCATTATGTGTGTGACAAACATGGGCTTTATGAGGCATATCACCGTATTTGTTCAACTCATGTTTAAAAACAGTTAAAAGTTTGACATTCACGAAAATACTGTTAAACATGGGCGTGTGCTTCGTGAGACATGGGGGTGCGGTTAACATTTTGAGGTATGAATTTTTAACTTGAGCACTCATGGTTTTGTTTGTAAACCTTTGATTAAGTATGGGTTTAACATTTTCTTGCTTGAAAAACCAAAGATTACACATGTATCATTTTAATCATTTGTTAATAATTCAAGTTACTTAAGATATATATAATGTTTAACACTACTTGTTTGACAAATTAACCCATGTAACTTGAATGTGCTTAACGATGATTCGATCACGAATTATGAAGATTGTTATGTTTACAACTAAAGTAAAAAACATAAACAACAATAAACTAACTAAACATAATCATTAACATACTAATTAACTACAAGGATAAACTTGAACAAGAAGTCTTAGAGTATTCATCATTCCATAGAACTTTAATTACAAGGTTTTACATATAATGGCTAGGATTTCAGTTGTTTAGAGACCTAATCACCTAACTATATGTAATCGACCATCATTATAACTAGGAATTAGTAATACTAACCTTTTGGACAATCAACTTTGAAAGGAAATGCAAGAACTCTTGAAAACAAGAAAGAAAATGAAAAAGATGGTGAAAATTGAAGTGGATGAGGGTGTTTGCAGGCATGAGGTCGGTTTTTATCATGAGGAATTGATGGGAAACAAGATAAATGGCTGAAACAAGATAGAAGTTGTCCTTCAATCTTGTTCACGGGGGCATGCCTCTTTAGGCACGGGGGCGTGCCTCCCTTATGCAACTCAGTTTCAATTTTTGTTGTTCTGTTTTTCTACGTTACGCATTACGTAATTTACCTGGTTAAGGTTTACCACTTCCAAATCACTAGAAGAGTTACAGAAATAGTCCTAGAGTTAATTTAAGACAAGTCAAATAGGGCAATTACATTTCCTAAGATCTTACGGTTACGTAATACGTTAAAAGCCGAGAGTCTAAGACTGCAAAATTAGACTCCTTAACGTGCATCAGCGCACATAACACATTGTGAAATATGTCTAAAAGAAGCCTCCACACATTTCGTGTGGAAGACTTGGGATGGGATAGTATGAAGTGCGGTTGCTTAATACCGCAAGCTGACAGTTGACGGAAACAAGTTCCTCGCCTATCTCTTGAACTTTTTGTATGAGTTTAGCTAGGCGTTGGGATTTGGTGAAGTTCATTTTGGTCAATTTCTTGATTAGTTCATGTAACTTGAAGAAGTATCCTTGCGTCGTAGGCTCAAGCGTTTCAGAACGCGGTTTCTTCGCGTGATTCCAGCTCGAACTTCTGTGACTTAATTCTTTCATTTTTTGATGTTTTTAAGCATGAATGGATGTGATGAAAGCCTGGAGCAAATGTATTTATATACAAGTCTTGAAAGTTGATCACGGGGGCGTGCTTGCCCAGGCACGGCCCCGTGTTTCTCAGATTTCGTCTTAAATTCGACCTGCCATGTTCTAGAGTCGTCAGCGGAGATCATGGAAAATTTTAGTCAGAGGCACGGGGGCGTGCTTCTGGGGCACGGCCCCATGCTTAGGCTTGAGAGGTCCTAAAAAAGTTGAAAATTAAAGAAAAACCTATGTATAAGCGACGCGTTTAAGTTTCGAGTGTTTGGTGCGACCCTTCCCCACACTTAGTCGTCGTTGGGGCGGAGGTGTAGTTCCTCCGAGAAAGTCTTGGTCGGTCCATTGTTGTACGGTTTCAAACGATGACCATTTACTTTGAAGCTTAAACCATCGTGGTTGTCGACTTCGATGGCACCGTTCGGAAAAATGTTTTTAATCGCATAAGGTTTGGACCAACGTGACTTCAGCTTTTCAGGAAACAAATGTAAACAAGAGTTATATAGTAAGACACGTTCTCCAATATGAAACCGTTTAGTGTTCTTTAATCGAGAGTAATGGAATTTCCTTGTCTTTTCCTTGTAAACCCTAACGTTTTCGTATGCTTGTTCTCTTAGTTCCTCTAGTTCGTGGATTTGTAGAAATCGATTTTTTCCTACAATGTTTTGGTCTAGGTTTGCTGCTTTAAGTGCCCAATAGGCCTTGTGTTCGAGTTCCATAGGTAGATGACACGACTTCCCATAAACTAGTTTAAACGATGTTGTGCCAATGGGAGTCTTATAGACTGTTCAAAAAGCCCATAATGCATCATCTAGCTTAGTAGGCCACTCCTTGTGATTTTGACCTACAGTTTTCTCAATGATTCGTTTGTTACCTCGGTTAGTGACTTCAGCTTGCCCATTCGCTTGTGGATGATAAGCACTTGTAAAGCGATGGTGCACTCCATAACGAGCCATTGCTCTCTTGAGCTGGTTGTTTCATTAATGCGTTCCTCGGTCACTAATTAAATCCTTGGGGGCATCGAAATGAGAGAATAGTTTATTGAGGAATCGAACAACATTTCTTGCATCATTGGTAAGTAGGGCTTGAGCTTCGGCCCATTTTGAAACATAATCGACTGCTACCAAGATGTAACGATTACCAAAGGAAACCGAGAATGGCCCCATGAAAGCATATTTGAATGGGTTTATGAGGCATCTCATCCCGTGTTGAGATCTTAGTTGCTCTTTGACATGCATCACAGGTGCGTACCATGTTGTGAGCATCCTTGAAGATCGTGGGCCAGTAACATCTATAGTCAAAGACTTTCTTGGCTATTAGGGTTGCTCCATGGTGTCCTCCTATGGGTCCTTCATGACAGTGCCTTAGATTTTGTTCCGCTTCACTTCCGTATACGCATCTTCGTATAAGTTGGTTTGCATTAATTCTAAACAGATACGGGTCTTCCCAATAGTAATACTTAACGTTAGCAAAGAATTTCTTCTTTTGCAGATAAGTCATTCCTTTGAGAAGAATTCCGCTTGCCAAGTAATTTGTGAAATCGGCAAACCAAGGATGTTCATCGATTGAGGATTGAATGTGCATAAGGAATTTGTGAGAAAAATTATCATTTATTTTGGATTCCTCAGATTGTGAACGACTTGAATCTTCAACACGCGAGAGATGATTGGCCGCGAGAGTTTCTGCTCCTTTCTTATTGCGAATTTCAATGTCAAATTCTTGAAGCAGAAGTATCCTATGAATTAGTCTTGGCTTTGCATCTGGCTTATTGAACAGATAATGAAGGGCTGCATGATCGGTGTAAACGATTGTTTTTGAAAGGATTAGATACGAGCGGAATTTGTCAAATGCAAAAACTACTACAAGAAGCTCTTTCTCAGTAGTGGTGTAGTTTTCTTGTGCATCGTTTAGGGTTTTGCTGGCATAGAGAATTGGGTGGAATTGCTTGTCTTTCCGTTGGCCTAACACTGCTCCTACCGCAAAATCGCTTGCGTCACACATGAGTTCAAATGGTAGTGTCCAATCATGGGAAACCATTATCGGAGCCATTACCAGTCTCTACGTTAGTTGATTGAATGCGCTAATGCATTCGTCGGAAAATACGAATTATGCGTATTTCTCAAGAAGTTGAGTCATTGGTTGTGCGATTTTTTAAAAATCTTTGCTGAAACGACGGTAGAATCATGCATGACCTAGGAAGCTTCTGATTGCTTTCACGATTGTGGGATGTGGAAGTTTGGAAATAGTGTTGACTTTGGCTTGATCGACCTCAAGCCCTGCTCGAGAGATCTTGTGTCCTAACACTATTCCTTCAGTAACCATGAAGTGGCACTTTTCCCAATTCAAAACAAGGTTAGAATCTTCACATCTAACCAACTTCTTTTCTATATTTTCAAGACATTGTTCGAATGAGTTCCCAAAGATGGAGAAGTCATCCATGAAAACTACCATTGAGTGTTCGATCATGTCATGATAGATTACTACCATGCATCTTTGAAATATAGCAGGGGCATTACACAATCCAAAAGGCATTCGCCGATAAGCAAATGTGCCATATGAACATGTGAATGTCGTTTTCTTGATCTTCGGGAGCAATAGAAATTTGGAAATAACCTGAGAAACCATCGAGAAAACAATAGAACATTTTTCCAGATAATCTCTCAAACATTTGGTCGATGAAAGGCAAAGGGAAGTGATCTATCCTTGTGGCATCATTGAGTTTGCGATAGTCGATGCAAACTTTCCATCCTATAACCGTATAAGGCATAAGGTTAATGCTAGCACCTAAGTCAGCTAACGCGTTACTAATAGAAAAATTTCCTATTAGGCAAGGTATGGTGAAGCTTCCTGGGTCAATTATCTTTTGAGGTAGTTAGTTTTGAAGAACTGTAGAGTATTCCTCATTTAAAACTACGTGTGATAACTCTTCCAGTTTCTTTGTGTTTAACAACACACCCTTCAAAAACATAGCATAATTTGGCATTTGAGCTAAGGCTTCTACCAATGGCATATTGATGTGAAGTTGCTTAAGCAACCCTAGGAATTTGCCATATTGTGCCTCCATTAGTTGTTGTCTCAAACGACCTGGATATGGACGTGGTGGAACATACGGTGGTGGTGGTATGTATTTCTTGGCTGCTTCTTCAGCAGCAACAGGTTGCTTTTGCTTATTACTTGCATTACTTGGAGTTTCGGTGTTTGTTTCTTCAAGGATGGGTTGTAATGTAGGTGCATCACCTTGAGTGGTTTTGCCACTCCTTGTGGTGATTGCTTTTACTTGAGCATTAGGGTTTGTCACAGTATTGCTAGGCAAATTACCTTGGGGTCTTTTAAATAGTTATTGTGCTATTTGAACTACTTGGGGTTCAATGGTTTGCAACGATGCTTTGTTGCTTTTGATGTCAGCTTCGTTTCTTTGGAACCTCTACTCATTTCTTCGATCAGATTTCTGGATGTACTCATCTGTGGCTTGTGTGGTTATCAATAATTGCAGCAATAAGTCCTCCATTGATGATGCTCCATGATATTCATTACTACTACTTGGACCTTGGTATGATGGCTTCTTTTGTTGGTACGGTGGCCTTCGGTTGAATCCAGATGATGATTGGTTGTTGCCAGCTTCTTTGTAATTCGAGTTATTCCTCCAATTTGAGTTGTTGTTATATGAGTTGTTTCAGCCTCCTACGTAATCAACATCTTCAACCATCATAATGCCTTGTGGGCATTCGTTGGTCTTGTGTGAATTTCCGCATGTGTTGCATCATTTGGAGTTTTCTTCAGTTCGGCTTGCAGTTGTTCGAATCGTTTAGTTAAGGCTTTTAACTGGGCTACAATTAGTGTTTCAGAGTCTACTTGATGAATTCCTTTAGAACTGGGTTTGTTTCTTAAGGGATTATAAGCAAAGCTCTTCTTAGCTACTCTTTATAGGACTTGGTATGCCTCGGTTGGCGTGACGCTTCCAAAATCTCCTTCCGCACTTTGGTCGACAGCTTGTTTGTGCGCTCCGCTAATTGCATCATAAAAGGTTTGACACTGCAGCCACAGATCAAGTCCGTGATGTGGGCATCTCCGAAGGAGACCTTTGTATCTCTCCCATGCTGCATGTAGGGATTCGTCATCGTCTTGGCGAAAACTTATGATGCTGCTTCTCAGTTTGGCAGTGCGATCAGGTGGAAAGTATTTCGAAAGGAATTGTTCAGCCATTTCTACCCATGTGGTGATGGAACCGGGCAGAAGCGAATCAAGCCAGTCAATGGCTCAGCCTCGAAGTGAAAATGGAAAAAGTCTTAGTCTAATGGGATCGTCTGAACAGTTATTGATTTTGAAAGTTGCATAAAAACAAAGGAATCGTGATATGTGAGCGTTAGCATCTTCATCTTGCAATCCGTGGAACTGAATAGAGTTTTCTTCGAGTTGGATAATACTAGACATAATCTCGAAATTGTTAGCTGCTATTACTGATTGGACAACGCTAGAGTCATAACCATGAATTGACGATGTGGCATAATGTGTCATCTTCATTTCCTCGTCTTGCTTAGCCATGTCTTCTTAGGATGGTGTACCTACCAAAATGTCTTCTTCGATGATCGTTGATGTTTGTCATGGTCTTTCGCGTAACCTTTGACGTAAAAGTCGTTCGGGTTCCGAAAGAGGCGAAACAATTTCAGGACTAGACGAGTTGGACATACAATAACTTAAGGAAGCATAAAATAACTAAAGTATAGGATGAATCAGGCAAATGTAACTAAACTAACTCACTAAGGCAAACTAACTAATAAAAACAAAATAAATTTGAACAAAAAAATATTAACACGGTATAGACAAGATAGTAAAAATTTAGATGGGGCACGACCCCATCTTAAATGGGACACGACCCCGTGTTTGAAGTGGGGCATGGCCTCGTGACTCCTTTTGGGGGACAGTCCTTTTTGTCCTGTAAGATGTCAAAACACGGAGGGTGTACCAATTTAAGCACGGGGATATGTTTCAGGCAAGTCATGGGGGCGTGCTTAATGAGACACGGCCCCATGCTTGGAATCCAAAGCTCTGTTTTCTTCAAATTCTTGTTAATATGCTTCTTTTGTCCATCTTGCCCTTTTGAACCCCTGAAAACACAATTTAACAATTTTAAGTACATAATCATCATTTTAATTAAGATATTAAGGAATAATTTATGTGCTTTTGATAGGATTTTTATGTATAATTTATAGCACATCAGGTGTCTTTACAACCTTACACTTAGTCAGATGAAATCTTCTAAGTATGTCTTGTACATACGTTGACTAGTTTATAAAGATGTCATTGTCTACCTGTTTCATTTGAATTCCTAGAAAGAAATTGAGTTCCCCCATGGCACTCATCTCAAATCTATTCTTTATCAGCTTCTCAAAGTCTTTGTAGAGCCTTTGATTAGTTGACCCAAAGATAATGTCATCTACATACACTTGAACTAGCATGAAGTCATTCCCTTCTCCTTTAATGAAGAGTGTTCCATCAATAGTACCCCTCTTGTAGCCATGCTGAACAAGGTATTGAGATAGTGTCTCATACCACTTTCTTGGAGGTTGATGCAGCCCATAAAGAGCTTTGTCAAGCTTGCAAACATAATCAGGATGATATGGGTCCGTAAAGCAAGGTGGTTGTTTGACTTACACTTCCTCATCAATCAACCCATATAAGAAAGCACACTTGACATCAAGTTGGTAGACCTTGAAAGCCTTGGATGCATCAAAAGCAAGGAATATCCTAACAACTTAAAGTCTTAATACAAGAGCAAAAACATTAGTGTAATCAATCCCATCTTCTTATGTGTACCCTTGAAAAACTAGTCTTGCCTTGTTCTTGATGACAAGTCCTCTATCATCCTTCTTGTTCCTAAAAACCCACTTGGTACCTATTGTGGTCTTCCCTTGTGGAAAAGGACATAGGTTGCAAACCTTTTATCTTTTGAATTGAAGCAGCTCCTCCTGCATTGCTTCAACCCAACTTTCATACTACAGAGCCTCATCAATCTTCTTAGGCTCAATCTGGGACAAGAAACAAGAGTGAAGACAAACATTTTTGTCATAGTTTGTCCTCTTGTTCTCACCCCTTTCTCAACATCTCAAATGATGTTTGTGGTGTGATGGGACTTGTGGATTCTTAGTTGAGTAATCCCAGCAAGTTGGTTAGATAGATCTAAGTTGGTGAAATTCAGATATGGCGATTGAGTATCACCCATTACATCAGCACACTTATCAAAGAAGCTTGATCCAATGAGTGTATGACATCATTGATGTTGTCTTCCATGGAGTGGTTATCAGCATCAAGAAATTCCTCATCGCTATCACCACCACCAACTCCCTCCTACATTGGAAACTCCTTCATTTGAGTTATGTGCCTCTGTGCTGGAATTCGTAGGCACCTCAGATATGTCAGCTAAAGAGTTTGTCATTGTTGTGCTGACAGAATTTCCAACTACAAAGTTTGTTACCACTAGAGCTAAAGTAGTTTTCTGACTTGGTCTTCTCAGCTCAAATGTTGGATCAGGATCTATTATTGATAAGCTACCTGTAGATCCTAAAACATTTTTATAAGATTTGTTAAAACAGTTGGTAACTAAATCAAGATCAAACAGCGAATCAGAACCCGAACCTTTCACAGTAGAAGTGTGCTTATTGAAGGTCACATTGGCCGATTCCTCAACTATTCTAGTTCTGAGATTGTATACTCTATAAGGCTTAGCTTGGGAAGAATAAAATGTCCATCATATGATTTCTCATCAAATTTGGCTATCAAATTTTTGGTATTCAAAATGGTGCAAGGACATCCAAATGATTTGAGAAAACCAATGAAAGGTCTTTTTTTGTTGCAAAGCTCTTAAGGAGTCTTACCATGAGTCTTAACTACTAAAACTCTTTACTAAAACTCTTTTTAGCACATAGCAGGCAGTGTTAACTGGCTCTAGCTAGAAGGTGATGGGCAGTTTAGAGCCGGATAACATGGTTCTTGCAGCTTTAATAAGTGTCATGTTTCTCTTCTCAGCAACACCATTTTGCTGAGGAGATGTAAGTAATACTTCAAAGGCTTATACAACCAAAGTAGCCAAAAAGCTTACTGCTTGCATGCATGTACATTGCAGAAGTTACTTCTGAAGTTATACACTTCTCCTAAGGTGTAACATCCATGACTTTTGTATTTATAATTTTTGTTTATATTAATAAGATTTCATATAACGTCCATTTCATGTATAACAATATCATAACCCGATTATATATTTCTCTAAGTAACATGAAAGTCCACATGTGAAAGTTGTCACATACTTTTATTATATAAAGTTATACTTTATATATTATGTGTTTATTCTAACATATGACTTATTTATTTTTTATTTGAATCTTAATTAATTTATTCATGGCCTAATTTATAATAACCTTATATTAATTTAATCATCACACAACATGTTACATGTAATATCCTATCCTATTTTTATTTTGTAACACATTAAAAATATTTGTGTGACACATTTAAAAAGTTGTCACAAGTTTTCACCCCAAACCATTTTAAAAATTCCCCCTCATTTCTACCTTTCATATTTAAGCCCTCCAAATCTCACTATAAATACAAGGGCTCCCCTCTCTTATTTCTTTCACCTTTTCTCTACACCATTCACCTTGGTGTATTGGTGGACGAGACAAAGAACACAAGTGAGATTATCATGTTTATAAACTATGGTCACCCTTAATATTCTTACATTATATTTTGTTTTAAAAGAACTAAAGTTTGTTTAATAAACCATGATAGATGTTGATTCTACATGATGAAATATGTAGTAATTACTCTACCACACATGGTTTATATTTTCACTATATCTAAAACACTCCAAAACACCCAAAACATCACTTATGTGAATATTTCTGTTTTCAACAGCAAACTGAGATGAACTTTATTGAACCATAACTCTTTCATAAAAAAATCAAATAATGTAAACTCTAGTTTCATGACGTACTTCGTTGAATTACCTTTCCAACAGTGTACTAAACGCTTTGAAATCATTTCGTTTGATCATCCAAACAGCCTAAACAAATCTGATGTGCAATTCTGGACATTCTAATTTGAATTACGGTTTAGATGCGTTTCTATGATCCAAATGAAAAACTTTTCTAAATGAAAGTTTTGTGGAACACTTTAATCTATTACTATGTAAAATTTCATAATTTATTAATGTCGTTTACTATTTTTAAAACGCATATAAAGTTCAGCACAGATTGCTGAAAATTCTAATTGCAAGACAGCCTGTAAAGATCTACGATTTTGACCTATTTTTGAGTCCCAAATTGAAAACTTTCCTGAATGAAAATTGTTCAAAACATATTAATTTAGTTGAGTGGAAATTTTCATAAATTTTCATAAATAGTTGCTATTTTTAACACATGTCCAAAGTTCAACACAAATTGCTGTCAAATCTGAGTTTTCAAAAACTAGCATTCCTTCTCTTATGATTTAATCAACTTGATCAACTAACAACACCATATCTTCATATAATCTAAACTAATATTTTCTATCACCTTAGGTTTTCATCCTTAACCATCAAACACACACCAAGAACTCAAAAAACTCATCAAAAGCACAAAGTGAGATTCATAGCCCCCTTTTCAACTTTTACACTTTTTGGGATGGAACATGTATATGTTGGCCATATCACATAAACATTTTCATAAAACAAATTCTTAAACAAGTAATATCAACTATGTGCTTATTATTTGAATACTATATGATAGTTTTGCAATCATTAACTTGGGTTCAAGCCTAAGAAAGTACTAATATGGGCTATATGTGGGAAACCGATATAACATATAACATAGCACAATCTTGGGGATTGTGGACACAATGATAACAACAGCGCAATCTTTGAGGATTGTGGATGCAATATAACAATGACAAAATAGGTTTGATTGCATAGATCTTGTGTTAATATTATTGCACATGTGATGAACTCGTATGAATTTGTAACCTTTTATGCCAATATAAACCTATGTTTCTCACCAACAATATTGTTGACCTTTTTACTTTACATGTTTTAGGTAATGATAATTAGGACTTCGATCTTCACATAGGAATGCTTAAGGACCTAGAATAAAAAAAAATATTATTTCCCTTGTTATGTTTTAGTTGTTTGTTTGTTTTAAACAATTGTTGGTAAAACTATGAAATCTAATAAAGTTGTGTTGCCTTAGTATTTCTTTATGGCATGAGCTATGTACTATATGTGTGACACCTTGCGTTTCCGCCTTGGCGGGGTGTGACAGATTAGTATCAGAGCCATGGTTATAGAGAATTAGGCTTAGAAAGACCTAGACTATAACCTAAGACTCCCCTACCCTATTATAGATATTTTATTGGTTTTATATATTTGTTTCTAACTCTATTCCTCCTTTAGCCATGTCATCCTACTCGGCTGATGTCTCTGATAACATTAGTGCTCATTCAACTATACCTCCATCTACACCTATTAAAGAAACCATTAATGAACTACCCTTTCTTAACTTTGGAGAACTTACGAGCCCAATTCATTGGAGCCAAGAAAACATGAGCCCCATCCATTGGATGTCAGTAATGAGGAGTCGTGAAGAACCAAATCCAATCCCACCCAACAAGAAGGAGGATCTTGAGCTACAATCCGATGCTACAAGTAAGTACAATGGGATTATCATCTCAAGTGATGAAGAAAGCAAGGAAGAAGCCAAGTCACCTTTCAAGAAGAGGAATCATGAATCAAATGGATCTTATTCTTGGGCTTTAAAGCCTAATCGTTGATACTCTCATCATAGCCATGAGTCCAAGTAATGGGTGTTGAGAATACATGATGGCTGGAAGAGTGGGTGTATGTTATGAAAGCATCTGGCTAAGGAAAGGCATGAGGTTACTTAAGTAGTCAAAACGACTCGCCCCCTTTCCTGGGAATCCTTTTATGGGTACGCTACTTTTAGGTCAAGTGTATTCAAAACTTGTCATTATAAGGACTCGGTGTTATGAATAGTCAATTTTAAACTCTCAAATTATTTGCACCTAACACCGAGCGTTATATAAGCTAGGTGTTTCCTACATTAATCTTACCCCTTGTGTGACATTATTTAGTATTAATGCAAAGTGATTTCATTTTTAACATTGTCACAACATGTATTATTACATAAATTGTCTACTTATCCATGAACTTATTTCTATATGAGATCTTTTTGTAGATGCCTCCCTATCGTAACAATGTTGAAACTGTTGAACTTGCTCCTCTCCTTGCCCAATAATTGGCAACTGGGATTCCCGGCATGATAACCCAACTCCAAGTAGCAAATGGCTCTAGTGGTAACAATAATGCCAACAATGGCAGGGGGAATGCTAACACGTTCTCTTTCAAGCATTTTAATGATGCTAAACCACCCAAATTTGCTAGGACTGAATGAGCTACCGGCCTACTTCAGTTGTTTGAGAGCATTGAAGACACATTGGATAACACTGATTGCCTTGTGGCCCTAAAGGTGAAAATGGCTTCTAGTGCCTTCCATAAGAGGGCACTTACTTGGTGGAATTCCGAAAAGAGAACCCGAGGCTGGGATGTTGCCTATTCTATGCGATGGGCTGATTTCAAAAACCTCATGATTGAGCAATTCTGCCCGAAGAACAAGATGAAAAAGTTGGAGGTAGAATTATGGGATCTAAAACAAGATAGCGGAGAGAGTGAAGCTTACACCACTCGTTTCCATGAACTTAGTGTCTTGGTGCCTCACATGGTCTCCCCTTTAACTCGCCAAATCGATCGTTACATTGGTGGGTTACCTATTCAAATTAGGGGTACCGTTATGGGAAGTAACCCCGCTACTCTTGATGCTGCCATTCATTTGGCTGCCTCTCTTACCGATGACTTGGTTAGAGCCGGTGTACTCACTTGTAAGGGTGAAAAACGAGAAAAAACTAAAGATGATAAAAAGCTTGAGCCTAAATTCAAGAAGCAAAAAACTATCAAGAATCTTGCTATGGTGACCCCTACTACCCCAACCACTCAAGTACCTTTAACACTAGCTCAAGCTCCCACAAAAAAATCTTATGGTGGGTCATTTCCTTTTTGTGCTAAGTGCCAATATCATCACCATTCTACTTACCCATGCCGCATATGCACTAAGTGTGGTAAGGGGGTCACCTTGCTGCTACCTGCCGCATACTTAATGTTGCTCCTGCCGGGATACCTACTATTACAAATGGAGGAGCGTGCTATGAGTGTGGTGCCACTGACCACATGACAAACCGTTGCCCCAAGCTAAGTAACACCCAGGGTACACGTGGTCGGGTTTTCACTATTGGTGCCACTAAAGCACGTGATGAGTCAACTGTTGTTACGAGTACGTTTCTTGTTAATAACAATTATGCAACTGTTTTATTTGATACCGGTGCCGATAAGAGCTTTGTCTCAACAAATTTCGAACCTTTGCTTGGTATATGCTCTAGTGTGCTAGAACCCCCTTACACAGTAGAAATAGCCCATGGCAAGTTGACCCATGTTCACTCCATTATTCGTGGTTGTACCTTGACTCTCAATGATCATCCCTTCATCATTAATCTAAATCCTATGACACTTGGAAGTTTTGATATAATTGTGGGAATGGATTGGCTATCTCACAATCATGCCGAAATCTATGTTCGGAGAAACTTATTCGTATTCCTCTACCATCGGGTGACATTTTGAAAATCTTTGGAGAAAAGCCTTGATGTGGTTTGAAGATCATTTCATGCATGAAGGCTCATAGATATCTGAGGAAGCAATGCTATGCTTTCTTAGCTCACATCATTGAAAAGAAACCCGTGAAGAAAACCATTCAAGACATACCCATCATTCGAGATTTTCCCGAAGTAATTCTGATGACTAGCCTGGACTTCCACCTGTTTGACAAGTTGAATTCCGAATCGATCTCGTTCCCGGTGCAATTCCTATTGCTAAATCTCCTTATCGTCTTGCCCCATCTGAGTTGCAAGAATTATCTAGTAAATTGCAAGAGCTGTTGGATAAGGGATTCATTAGACCGAGCTTCTCACCTTGGGGAGCCCCGATCCTCTATGTCAAAAAGAAAGATGGATCCTTTAGAATGTGCATTAACTATCGTGAGCTCAACAAGTTGACTATCAAAAACCATTATTCTCTTCCAAGAATCGATGACTTATTCGATCAATTACAAGGAGCGACTTGCTTCTCCAAGATTGATCTTCGATCGGGTTACCACCAACTACGTGTTCATGATAACGACATCCCAAATACCGCCTTTAGAACTCGTTATGGGCACTACGAATTTATGGTTATGCCTTTTGGGCTAACCAATGCGCCTGCCATGTTCATGGATCTCATGAATCGAGTTTGTAGGCCCTATTTGGACCAATTTGTCATTGTTTTCATCGATGACATATTGATCTACTCTCGAAATGCAAAAGAACATGCGAATCATCTAAAGCTTATCTTAGAACTTTTGAAGAAAGAGAAGCTTTATGCCAAGTTTTCCAAATGTGAGTTTTGGCTAAAGAAAGTTCACTTCTTGGGTCATGTTATCAATGAAAAAGGTATCCATGTGGACCCATCCAAAATTGAAGCTATCAAGAATTGGACTAAGCCAAAGACTCCATCTGAAATTCGTTCTTTCCTGAGTTTGGCGCGCTACTATAGAAGGTTTATCTCGAACTTTTCAAAGGTTGCCTTGCCTCTCACTACCTTAATCCAAAAGAACAAACCTTTTGTTTAGGAGCAAAGACAAGAAGATGCCTTCCAACTCCTTAAGCAAAAGTTGTGCAACTCCCCTATTCTAAGTCTTCCTGATGGCAATGATGATTTCGTTGTTTATTGTCATGCCTCTAATCAGGATCTTGGTTGTGTGTTGATGCAACGAGGCAAAGTCATCGCCTACGCTTCAAGACAACTTAAGGTTCATGAAAAGAACTACACTACTCATGACCTTGAGTTAGTTGCGGTGGTTTTTGCTTTGAAAATTTGGAGGCACTACCTGTATGGTACAAAGTATGTCATCTTCACCGACCATAAAAGCCTTCAACATATTCCGATCAAAAGGATCTAAACATGAGACAAAGGCGTTGGGTTGAACTTTTAAACAATTATGATTGTAAAATCCGTTATCACCCTAGAAAAGCCAATGTGGTGGCTGATGCCCTTAGCTGAAACGAACGAATCAAACCCTAACACATTCGTGTAATGGGAATGATTGTTCAAACCAGTCTTAAGGCCATGATCCATCAAGGTCAATAAGATGTTCTTACAAAAAACAAGTTGAAGAAACAATTGGATTGTGGTGCTGAAAAGAATTTAGAGTCCAAGTCCGTTGAAATTATTTATTTTATGGGACGAATACGGATTCCCGACTCGAAACCCCTCCGCAAGCTTATTCTTGATGAGGCACATAAAACCCGATATTCCATTCATCCCGGTGCTGATAAAATGTATCATGATCTCAAACAATTTTATTGGTGGCTAGGGATGAAGAAGGATATATCTTTTTATGTGAGCAAGTGCCTTACATGCCTAAAAATAAAAGCTGAACATCAAAAACCTTCAGGTCTTCTTCAACAGCCCGAGATCCCTCTCTGGAAATGGGATTAAATTTCCATAGATTTTATCACCAAACTCCCTCGAACTCCCCGTGGACACAATTCGATTTGGGTCATAGTTGATCGTTTGACCAAATCGGCTCACTTTCTCCCAATACGTGAAGATTTCAAAATGGAGAAGTTGTCAACGCTCTACATCAATGAAATCATAACTCGTCACGGTGTGCCTATTTCTATTATCTCTGACCGTGATAGTCGTTTTACCTCCCGCTTTTGGCAATCTTTACAAAAATCCTTAGGAACTCGTTTGGACCTTAGCACGACTTATAATCCTCAAACTGATGGCCAAAGCGAAAGGACCATACAAACCCTCGAGGACATGCTTCGCACCTGTGTGATTGATTTTGGTGGAAGTTGGGATAGCCATTTGGCTCTTGTGGAATTCTCTTACAACAACAGCTACCATACAAGCATTAAGTGTGCTCCCTTTGAAGCTTTATATGGTAGGAAATGCCGTTCACCCGTATGTTGGACCGAAGTTGGTGAATCTCAAATTACCGGTCCTGAACTTATCCAAGAGACTTCCGACAAGATTTTCCAGATCCAAGAAAGACTGAAGGCTGCTCGTGACCGTCAAAAGAGCTATGCTGATAACCGAAGGAAGCCTCTTGAATTCCAAGTTGGTGACAAAGTCTTACTTAAAGTTTTCTCTTGGAAAGGATTAGTTCATTTTGGGAAAAGGGGAAAATTGGCACCTAGGTACGTGGGTCCTTTTGAAATCCTTGAAAGGTTTGGTCCCGTAGCTTACAAGTTGAAGTTGCCAGCTGAGCTCAATAATGTGCATAACATGTTTCACGTGTCTAACCTCAAGAAATGTCTTGCTGATGACACCCTTCACATTCCTTTGCACGAGGTTTGTATTGACGACAAGTTACATGTTGTGAAGCAACCTATTGAAATTATAGATCGTGATGTCAAGAAACTTAAGCGTAGCCGTATTCCAATTATGAAGGTCCATTGGGAATCTAAGCGTGGTCCTGAGTTTACTTGGGAACGTGAGGACCAAATGAAACTCAAGTACCCGCACCTCTTTTCTGAATCTGTAGCCTCCACTAGTTGAATTTCGAGGACGAAATTCCTTCAATTGTGGATACTGTAACATCCATAACTTTTATATTTATAATTTTTGTTTATATTAATAAGATTTCATATAACGTCTATTTCATTTATAACAATATCATAACCCGATTATATATTTTTCTAAGTAACATTAAAGTTCACATGTGAAAGATGTCACATACTTTTATTATATAAAGTTATGCTTTATATATTATGTGTTTATTCTAACATATGACTTATTTATTTTTTATTTGATTCTTAATTAATTTATTTCATGGCCTAATTTATAATAACCTTATATTAATCTAATCATCACATAGCATGTTACATGTAATATCCAAGCCTATTTTTATTTTGTAACACATTAAAAATATTTGTGTGACATATTTAAAAAGTTGTCACAAGTTCCCCCCCCCCCCCCCAAACCATTTTAAAAATTCCCCCTCATTTCTACCTTCCATGTTTAAGGCATTCAAATCTCAGTATAAATACAAGAGCTCCCCTCCTTTATTCCTTACACCTTTTCTCTACACCATTCAAAAGAAAAATTACTCTCCCCCTCTCTATAATCATCTTCTTCAAGCATTTCAAGATTTAAAAATCTTTAAGATTCTTATAAGGTAGGTTTTAAGTTTATATTTTAGTCTTATTTTTTTATAGCCTGTTCATATAATCATATAATCCAATCATGTTTATGACTCCGTGAAATCCATACACCTTGGTGTATTGGTGGACGAGACAAAGAACACAAGTGAGATTATCATGTTTATAAACTATGGTCACCCTTAATGTTCTTACATTATATTTTGTTTTAAACGAACTAAAGTTTTTTATAATAAACCATGATAGATGTTGATTCTACATGATAAAATATGTAGTAATCACTCTACCACACATGGTTTATATTTTCATTATATCTAAAACACTCCAAAACACCCAAAACATCACTTACGTGAATGTTTCTGTTTTCAACAGCAAACTGAGATGAACTTTATTGAACCATAACTCTTTCATAAAAAAATCAAATAATGTAAACTCTAGTTTCATGAAGTAGCTCGTTGAATTACCTTTCCAACGGTGTACTAAACGCTTTGAAATCATTTCGTTTGATTATCCAAACAGCCTAAACAAATCAGATGTGCAATTCAGGACATTCTAATTTGAATTACGGTTTAGACGCGTTTCTGTGATCCAAATGAAAAACTTTTCTAAATGAAAGTTTTGTGGAACACTTTAATCTATTATTCTGTAAAATTTCATAATTTATTAATGTCGTTTACTATTTTTAAAACGCATATAAAATTCAGCACAGATTGCTGAAAATTCTAATTGCAAGACAGCCTGTAAAGATCTACGATTTTGACCTATTTTTGAGTCCCAAATTGAAAACTTTCCTTAATGAAAATTGTTTAAAATATATTAATTTAGTTGACTGGAAATTTTCATATATTTTAATAAATGGTTGCTATTTTTAGCACATGTCCAAAGTTCGACACAGATTGCTGTCAAATCTGAGTTTTTCAAAAACTAGCATTCATTCTCTTATGCTTTAATCATCTTGATCAACTAACAACATCATATCTTCATACAACCTAAACTAATATTTTCTATCATCTTAGGTTTTCATCCTTAACCGTCAAACACACACCAAGAACTCAAGAAACTCATCAAAATCACAAAGTGAGATTCATAGCTCCCTTTTCAACTTTTACACTTTTTGGGATGGAACATGTATATGTTGGCCATATCACATAAATATTTTCATAAAACAAATTCTTAAACAAGTAATATCAACTATGTGCTTACTATTTGAACACTATATGATAGGTTTGCAATCATTAACTTGGGTTCAAGCCTAAGAAAGTACTAATATGGGCTATATGTGGGAAACCGATATAACATAGCACAATCTTGGGGATTGTGGACACAGTGATAACAACGGCACAATCTTTGAGGATTGTGGATGCAATATAACAATGACAAAATAGTTTTGATTGCATAGATCTTGTGTTAATATTATTGCACATGTGATGAACTCGTATGAATTTGTAACCTTTTATGCCAACATGCTTTTATATCTTTATAAACCTATGTTTCTCACCAACAATATTTTTGACCTTTTTACTTTACATGTTTCAGGTAATGATAACTAGGACTTGGATCTTCACTTAGGAACGTTTAAGGACCTAGAATAAAAAAAATATATTATTTCCTTTGTTATGTTTTAGTTGTTTGTTTCTTTTAAACAATTGTTGGTAAAACTATGAAATCTAATAAAGTTGTGTTGCCTTTGTATTTTCTTATGCCATGAGCTATGTACTATATGTATGACACCTTGCGATTCCGCCTTGGCGGGGTGTGACATAAGGAAACTGTCTAAGTGTAAAACCTTCCAAAGCCAAGACCAAGATCTTTCGAAGCTAAAGTTGAAGTCTTCCAAAGCTTAGAAGACAAAGTCTTCCGAAGCCAACAAGACAGAAGACTCATTTCTTTCGAGGACAGAGAAAACATGCTTTCTCTGATCAACTTTTTCAGAAAGCTGACCAACTTTTCGCTGCCACTCTGAAGACTCACCAACTTGCATAAGTTGGTGAAAAGACCCTTGCTTTAGTAAACTATAGATTATGGTCTAGGTGTGTGTAAATTTCTACTTTGTACTTTTATCCTTTTTGTAATATATTAGGATGTGAGCTATGACATGTCATAGTCACATGTCAAAAAGACAGATGCCTTTTTGACCTTGCATTAATTTTGGTGTCTAGATCAGTGTATCCAGCTAGCCTTCAAAGTATGGTCGGCTCTAGGATGTAGAGTTTCTTAGGTCTTGTATTTTAAATTATCACCTGATCACTTTGTAACTTTATAATAGAACTTAAGAGGATTATACAACATTCTTGAAAACCATTTCTTCTTGTGTTCTTTTACTTTAAGTTCTTAGTTTATATAAAGTCGATTCACTATTGGATCTTGTAAGTGTTATTCAAGTTCACTCTTTAAACACCGTGTGAAACTGTTGCTTCGACCTCCCCAGACGGTCCTGTAGGAGTCCTCGGAGCACTATATTTCTTGTAATACCTTTCTCATCACAAAATGCATCAACGATTTGGTTCTTGAATTCAGTTCCTTGATCACATCTTATGATTTTGACGTTGTGATTGCATTGATTCTCAATTTTTAGAATTAAGTTCTTCAAGATCTCAGGGGTTCATCCTTAGTTCTAAGGAAGAAGACCCAAGTGTATCTTATGAAATCATCTATGATAAGCAAACAATAAGAGGTCCTTCCTAGACTCATTACACTAGTGGGGCCAAAGAGATTCATACGTAATAAGTGTAGGGGAGTACTGATTGAGTTTCTTTCCTTTGGCTTGTGAGACACTTTATGCCACTTCTCTTTTAGGCATGTAACATAATGGTCATTACTTGATAACTTTTTTTTTGGCATTTCAGTTACCAAATTATTCTTAATTAATTTATTCATATTTTTAACGTTTACATGAAAAATTCTTTTATGCCAGAAGAAAGACTCATCACGGTTGGCTTTAGCAAGAAACTTCTCCTGAAGGGGTTGTTTCCTGCAAGTCCTTCTTGTACATGTTCCCTTTCCTAGGGGCTCTGAGGAGGATATGCTCTTAAGGAATGACCACCTCAGACTTGACAACAATGTACTCATGCTCAGTAAAGAGCATGTTATGTCTCTGATCACAAAATTGGGATACACTTAGAAGATTGTACCCAAGATCGTTAACAAAGTTTGCTTTCTCAATGCTGAGCTTACCATTTGTGACCTTGCCCCTTCGAGTGATGTAACCACCTGAATCTCCTCCAAAAGAAACTGACCCTCTATCAATTTTCTCAAAATTTTGAAGCAAAGAGCCATTGCTTATCATGTGCCTGGAATAGCCACTATCAATGATCCATAAATTTCCTTTGGTCTTTAGCTATTCCTACACAGAAAGAGATGGTTAGTTGCATTTGGAAACTCAGGCCTTGTTGCTCTTGGGCTTATCAAAGCAAACTGAATATAATGCAACAATAATTGATCCTATATGCAAGCTCTTAGGATCATTTGCTGTTGTTGATGAATAACTTTCAGTCACATGGCCTTCCTTCATCTTCCACACCATCTTTGGAAGATTGGACTTGACTTTCAATACTTCCGAAGTTTTGATGACATTAGAAGTTTTGGAGACTGGACCTTCAAAAGATAATGCATCCACTATAGCAGACTTTAGTACTTCAGAAGCATTCCTTTTTACTAAGACCAATTTTTCTTCCGAAGGTAAGTTTTCACTTATCTTCTTCTTCACTTTTGAGCTTCCGGAAAGAAGAGGTTTTCCTTCCAAATCTATCTTCTTCTTCTTCTTCTTCTTAGAGGTTTTCTTCTTAGTCATGTGGATAATGCTTTTCGGATTGTAAATGCAATCCTTAGCAAAATGAGAAGTACTACCACACATGATGCATTTAGTTGATTTTCTTCTGAGTGTCTTCTTCTGAGCAGAAGGTTGAGCTTAATCATATTCCACTTCCATCTTCATCTTCATAAATGATGTAGCATGCTTCTTAGTGTGAGGCTTGCTCTTGGAATTGGATGGTTTAGGCTGTGCAACAGTGGTGCATGTTTGATTAGCCTTCTTCACTTTACTAGGATGATTTGGACATGAACTAGGAATCCTGGTACTAGAGTCATTGGTTGAGTCTTCAGTCTTCATCACTTTAACTCTACCAAAGATGAATACTTGTTTTTGCTTGGTGTTGAAGGTGGTCTTGATCTCTTGGGCTTTGTTACTGATTAAGTTCTTCCTTGCAGACTTGGTCATCCTTGGCTTATTTCTCTCCTAAGAAGAATAGTGACCCTTTTTAGGATGATCCTCTTTACTCACTTTAGATCCATCCTTCACTATCTCCTCTTCATCTTCATCCTCTTCTTGAATGGGTTTAAAAGAGGCAGCTCATCTTGACAAGTTTCACACCTTGGAGGTCTTACAGATAACAATGTGTGTGGAGGAGCTATCTCACTTGAACCTAATCCTTGCCTGATAAAAAGTCTTTGCATGCAAGGATGAAGATATGATGTTCTTGAAGGTTTCTTCCTCAAGAACGCATTTTTCTACCTTAGCTTTGCTAATCACAAGCTCAGTCTTGCATTCAATTAACTTAGTAATGAGATCCTTTATTTGAGTCCTGTAATTTGTGTGCCCATGTTTAAGAGTTGAAATGGTTTTCTCTAAATCTTCTCTTTTAGGTTTATAATCATTTTTAGCTCTTTTAAAGTCAACTTTTAAAATATTTATGGACTCATGGTCAAATCCCACTTCCAATTTATACGACCTGTACATATTTACTTTAGCAATGCATTCAGGAGTACAAGGATGTTTTAATATCTTGGCTTTTTCCTGGTCAGCCATCAGTGCTTGGTTGGGAGAATAATCTTCTTCCTGGAACCTCCAGTCAAAGCCTCCCTCTTTAACAACTACAACAGCATGTTGTTTTGGTTTGCTAGGCTTTTCAGGTCTGGGAGCAACCTCAGTGTAGTTTGGTCTGGGTTGTGCTTAGCCACCATTTGTCCTTGGTGCCTTGTAATCTCTAGCAAAGTGTCCCATTTGGTTACATTTGTAACACTTCATCTTGCTTTTATCTAGTCCAAACTTTCCACTGGATACATTGCTGGGAAACTTTCTTCTTGTACTCTTGTAGAACTTCTTGGCTCTATGAGTGAGAAGAGCCATTTGCTGGACTATCTTCATATACTCCAGATCATCTAGATGGATACAATCCAAGTCATCAAGAGTGAAGAGATAGTTGCCACAACTTTCATCAGCAGATACAAAGGCTTGAGAAGAGCTTGTCTTTTGGAATAGGCTTCCTTGGATGTAGCTCTCCCTTAGTTTCTCAGGGAAGGTAATGAAAGGACCCTTTTATGAGTTGTTAGGGTAGCAAAAAAGTTGTTGTTGTGGTTCTCTACTATCCCTTTCAACCACATGAAGGACTGAACTCTTCGGATTGTTGGAAGAGCTGCTTGATGATTTTGCATGTTCATCTCCATCTGGTAGCCACTAAGGATACCATACAGCTCTGTGCGAGTAAGAGTAGTGAGGTTTTCAGTTTTCTTAATAGCCACACAGTAGTGAGTCCTGTTGGATTATATGCACGGGTTTGATTAGCTGACGTTGCCAACCGAGTTATGACCCGTAAGAGTTACACCTTGGGCAATGAGTCAAACCCATTTAATTTGATTAACTGGTATATTCCAAATAGTTACGGGATATATAATTATATTGTTTAATCGGGTATTTAATAATTAATACTAATTATTAATGATTAATATACATTTACTCATTAAACGTTAAATGTTACGTGTTTCAATTATCTGAGTGGGCTAAATTAATCCGACTGGACCTAAGGCTCGATAGAGATTAATTAAGAATATAATGGGATCATTAGGGTGAAAACCCATCACCCAAAATATATATTCTTGCTTTGCGGCTAAATAAAAAATAATAATAAAAAAAATAAAAATAAAGGATCAAGAGATTGACCTCTTGATTACAAACCCCAAAGCACCACATATATATTGTAACCTTAATTGACCGTGAACAAAGAAAACATTTTTCTATCTTCCGATCGTATACAGCCAAACAACATCCATTGTTGCCACTGCCATTGCTGGCGACCACCATAGGTCACCAAATCATCTCCGACCTTGTTTGTTTTTGTTGTAAGACTGTGACAACACAAACCCAAGATCCCGATCACAACCCGCGCCATCTAGTCGTGTCCCAACTCATATTCTTTCGTGTTCTAGCAATTAACTCGTTGACCCTTGGTGTGTCAATCGGTTAATTATTAACCGTTAACGTATATTATATCTCATCAGTAGGTTTTAATTATTATGTATTTGCACTATATGTAACCCTAGATTATGTCGGGTTCACTCTTGTATTTTATTATTACTCCGCTACGTTAACAATTATAAATATGATTAATAATTATCAAAATCGTTTTGATAAATAAACCTTACCAAGATACCACTGAACCCAATAGTGGTATTAGAGCCAGGCTTACAACATGCAAATCAGATGTGGTCTTTTAGCTGGTTACAAAACACAAACTTTAAACATGTTTAAAGTTTCTGATTTATATTATTTAGGGCAGCTTATTTATTTTGGTTAAATATGTATTAACCAAAAGATTGCTTGATTTATTTTGGTTTTTTTTATATGTAAATCTGGCTATACCTTATGGTTGAATGGTTATGTTTTGGTTTGATTTCGTTTATTTTTGGTTTTATGGTTTTGGCCCATTTGATGGCCCAAAGTAGTAATAGATTAGGGTTTTCTTTCATTATCTATTTTTTTTATAAATAATGTAATAATATTTGAAGACCCGAAGTCAAAACTGGAGACGAGACAAATCATGGAGTTAGTGGGAGCCGGTCAAGACATCTAGATGCACTTAGGTTCATCCTTGTGGTTGTTTTGTGTTGTGACGTCGTGACCTAGTTTAATCTTGCTACTTGACTCTAGCAAGATCAAGTAATTATAGCCATAAGATTTACATATTTACTTTGCTATTGTGGTTACTTTAATTTTATAATTGTTATAACATGTCAACCTCATACCAAACTAATTAAAAAAATATTTTTTTTACAATCAAAATAAATAACAAGTTCTAAACTTATTTTTAAAACTTGTTAAAATATTAAAACAAATAGTTTGTTTTATAAAAGAATAATCAATTTAGTTTTCAAATTTAAAATTAGTTTAAATTTCAAAACTTAAAACTTGATAATTTAAAATTATCAACTTATTTTAATAGGATAATCAGACAAGTTTTCAAATTTAAAATTAATTTAAATTTCAAAACTTAAATCTTGATAATTTAAAATTATTAACTTAAAATTGATTGTGTATCTTGCGATAAACCTAGTTCTAATGGGGTATTAAAATTTATTGTCCTGATAGATGAAAGGGTTCGCCACTTGTTGTCACGAACTAAATATTGTAAAATTGGATTTTACAACACACGTATTACTTAATCATTTGTTGTGTTTGACCCTATTCGGTAAACCCTAAAATTGGATCCCATAGATAAAAATCAATAGTTTATGCCACCCTACTATTAGGAACACTTGAACATTAAGCGAAACATCAATGTTTGGAGCCACATCACCGCAATTGATGTGTAGTTTATTCTTTCGAGCTGCAAGGGTTTCATTTACACATCCGGCCCTTTCACACATACCATTTTAGGATGACTATTACTTTTCTCTCTTGTTACATGCCATAGCTATCTAGAGAGAAAAGTGGGCATCGATGAGGCTAAACGTATCAATGCATTGACAAATGTTGTCATTGCAGCCTCATATCCGAGAGTTGTGCAGTATTCACAATTGACAAACGTTCTTAATCTATCTAATCATTTACTAATGTTGCGTATCCCGGCTGTCTTTAGTAATTGACCAAGCCAGATTCTCATTCCTTATTTAGAATTACTGCAAATGGGTCATTAATTAAAATAAGAAAATATTACATCAAAAACACTAATTAATTTATTTTTGCTTATTTAAATAGATGTCTTCAGAAACCAATAACTTATTCATTCTCAAGTCTATCCATGAGATAGAGAAACTAGATAACACCAACTTTCTCGCATGGCATCGCAATCTAAGAATTGTTCTTAAGATCACGAAAAAGCTCTATGTTCTAGATAGCGCTGTTTCCAACTAGTTTGAAAATAATACGGCCGCTGCCCGTAGAACTTTGGAAAAATGTAAGGAGGATGCCGATGAGGTAGCCTGCCGTATGCTAGCCACCGTGTCCCCTGATCTCAAGAAGAACAGGGAGGACATGGCTGCATTTGACATGGTTAAGCAACATAAAGGCATGTTTCAGAAACAAGCCCGACAAGAATGCTTCAATACCATGAAGCAGCTGATATCCTGAAACATGCAAGAAGGCTCATCTGTTAGTGCTCATGTGCTTATGATAAAAGCGTACATCGACCAAATAGTCAAACTTTGTTATTCCATGCAAGATGAAACGACAGTGGACTTCATTTTGAACTCCCTCCCAAGCTCTTACGAAAAGTTTGTAATGAACTTCTATATGAATGCATGGGTAAAAACTGTGGTTGAACTTTATGGTATGCTCAAAACTGCTGAGCAAAATATACCAAATAAGACTAAGCAACTGCTAATGGTTAGATCTACTGGCGTTAAAAAGCCTAATCTCAAGAAGAGAGGTTATAACAGCAAAGGTAAAGAAAAGGTTGTTGCTGCCAATCCTGCCAAACTAATCTCAAGAAGAGAGGTTATAACAGCAAAGGTAAAGAAAAGGTTGTTGCTGCCAATCCTGCCAACAACAACAAATAGCTTGCTACTAAAAATGAAGTAGCACCCCCTCCTGAGGAGCGTTATTGCTTTGATCGCAATAAGATGGGGCACTAGAAACATAACTGTCCCGACTATCTAGCTAAGCTGAGGGCGAAGAAGGCTAATGGTGAAGGTACTTGTAAGGTTATAGAAAGGCTGATGCACCAAAAACAAACTAAGTGCTTCCTGCATGCATGCACTTAGTACATAGTAGAAGTTGCTTTGGAAGTTTTACACCCTGCACAGAAGAATATTGTGTGTAAAATCTTCTGAATCCAAAGACCAAATCTTCCGAAGCCAAAGATGAAGTCTTCCAAAGCTTTGAAGTTAAAGTCTTCCGAAGCCATCAAAGACAAAAGACAGATTTCTTTCGATTACAGAGAAGACATGCTTTCTCTGATCTACTTTTTCAGAAAGCTGACTGCAGGATCAGTGAAGGTGTTCAATGGAATCAGTTTCACAATGAGAAGAGACTTAGAACACTTAACAGATCAAATAGGGAAGTGAAACCTTTATGGTGATACTAAGAAACACAAGCAAAGCAAGATAAGACAGAACCAAGAACAACAAGCAATGGTTTTCAAGGATAAAGTATATTGCTCTCAAGTTCTTTTACAAGTGTTACAAAGCATACCAATAAAATACAAGGATCTGAGATACTTTATACTACATCCTACAGCCAGGCATACTTTGAAGGCCAGCTCGAAACACTAATCTAGACAACAAGATCAATATAAAGTCAAAAGGCAGATTGCCATAAGTCACATCCTAATGTAATACAAAAAGGATAAAAGTACATAAAGTAGAAAGTTACAGACTCAAGACCATAATCTATAGCTTCCTAAAGCATGGACCTTTTCACCAACTTGTGTAAGTTGGTGAGTCTGAAGAGTGGTAGCGGAAAGTTGGTCAGCTTTAACGCTGAAAAAATTGATCAGAGAAAGCATGTCTTCTCTGTCTTTGGAAGAAATCAGTCTTCTATCTTTGAGGGTTTGGAAGACTTTGTCTTCTAAGCTTCCGAAGACTTCATCTTTGGCTTTGAAAGATTTGGTCTTTGGCTTCGGAATATTTTACACTTAGAGAGATTTCTTTGCAGTGTGTAAAACTTCCGAAGTAACCTCTACCAAGCACAAAGTGCATGCACGCAGGAAGCACCTTGACTGTTTTGGGTGCATCAGCCTCTTTCATATACCTTACAAACTCTCCCTAGGCTGATGCTACCAAAATAGAGAAGATGCTTAACGGTTTGCAGTCCTCATGTCTAGATCAGCAGTGTAGATTCAGGACATAGTTAGTCTTCCAGATGCAAGAGGCTCTACTTTGAATGGAGTTGATTGAGTAGCCTCTTAGTGCACTTTCTCAGGATGTTATTACTCATCCTGAGGTGTTGAGGAGGATGCCTTGGACTTCTTTTTCTTCCTTTTGTCCCTTCTGATGGCCATCTTTTTTCTCACTCTATACTTCAACCGGGGAGTGTGGCCTGCAGCACCAGTTGGGCTTTCTGTATTCTCCTCAATTGGGTCCTTATCCCCCATTGTTCAGAAGAAGGGGGTTGAGAACCCTACTGTTGGTCAGAAGATGAAGTTGGCTTAGGTGTAGCTTCAGGTTCAGGTTGTGTTATCTCTTGTGGTTTAACCTTCACCTCAACTTCAGGTACAACTGGACTTGGTGGAGAATGCAAGTCAACAAGCTGACCTTCCTTAATCTTCTGCTTGTACCTCACAGCCAGCTGGCCTGATATCATGTTTACCACATGCATTTGTGCAAGACATCAAGCCAACCCCAAGATGTCTAACCTAGTTGCTGTCAAGAGAATTCTAAGATATCTTAAAGGTGCTCCATCACTAGGCTTTTGGTACCCAAAAAATTCTAACTTTAATCTGTATGCCTATACAGATAGTGACTATGGTGGTTGCAACATGACTGCAAAATCTACATCCGGGGGATGTCAATTTCTTGGTGGGAGAGTAGTCTCATGGCAACGCAAGAAACAATCCTGTGTATCTGCATCAACTGCTAAAGCTGAATACATTATTGCTGCTAGCTGCTGTGCTAAAAGTGCTTTGGATTTAGAATCAGATGCTAGACTATGGGTTCAACTTTAAGGAGACTCCTATCCACACAGACAACAATAGTGCTATCTCTATTACAGAGAATCCTGCGCAGCACTCAAGGACAAAACACATCAACATCACGTATCATTTGATCAGAGATAACTTTGAAAAGGGCTTAATCAAACTAGTCAAAGTTAACACAAATGAACAATATGCTGATTTGTTCACCAAGGCTTTTGATGAACAGAGATTTAAATATCTTGTATCAGCTAGTGGGATGATTAACTTTGAGTAGCTTTTCTTAAACTTAAACTCAATATTATTTCTAAAATCTATGTGTCCTAAGATGTCTATTTTATCACCATCATAAGCCCTTGTTTACCTTGGAAGAAAAGTCTTTTAAATTATATTTCTTAGATTTTTTAAAATTTTGAGCATCTTGTCTTTCGAAAGATATGAGATTACCTTCGGAAGAACAATATGTCTTCAACACAAACTAACTGCTTATGAGAACTTACCTTCGGAAGAAATTCTATAAAATCTTCCGAAGCTAAATCTGCTTATAAGTACTTATATGTTTTTGAAGAACAAATTTTCTTCCGAAAGTAATTATGTCTCGGAAGATGTATTCTATTAAGAATAAAAATTCCAAGTCTTGATCTCTTCCTAAGCTAAAACATGTCTCACAGGTGAAAACTCTTTAAGTATTTTCCTTCCGAAGCTAAATTCTCAAAACTCTTAGAAATATCTTCCGAAGCCAAATTGACTTCGAAAGCTTTTTTCAAAACTTCCGAAGCCAAAATACCTTCGGAAGATTTTCGACTTCCAAGAAAACTACCTTTTTGGGCACTTTTTCAAAGGTGGTACCGACATCCGGATTTCAAAGTTTATCCTTTCGCATTAACTTTGTCTCAAATCCATTTCATATATATATACTCAACGGTTCCCCCTCTTTCACCTTTCTCTTCATCTACTACTCCCCTCTAACCTAAATTCACCCACAAACCGCCTTTGTTCTTATCTTCCTTCACTCTGAAGCTCTCTCAAATGGCCAACCTCGATCGCAGAAACCAACCTGATTTTTCCATGCAACTTCACAGGCAACACAATCAGGTTGCCCTACTGAACTCTGAGAAAGATCCAGGTTTCTCAGAGGTTTGTCGCTTTCTTTGTTTGACAAACTACTTCACCTCCCTCACCATTGATCCTCCTCTCTATGAGGATCATCTTTTGGACTTTTGGTGGACTAGTGAAGAGGTCACCATGCATGGGGAGAAGGCACTGTCTGCCACAGTGCAGGGGAGGACAATCTTCATCACTTCGGCCATCATAAGCACTCATCTTCAGCTAGATGATACAGAAGGTGATTTGTCCTTTCCCAAATCTGCTGTAAACCACTCCTTTGAGCAGATGGGATATGAGGGAGATTTCTCTATAAGAACCTTTAGAAAAGTAAAGGTTTCCTCTCAATGGAAATACCTCCTCCATGTGGTCATTCACAGCCTATCAAACAAACATGGATGATGGACTAGATTCCTGAGGATCTCTCCTTCATAGTCCATGGAATGGTTCAGTGGGTCAAGTTCAGGTATTCACAATTTGTATACACTAACCTGCTTACAAACCCAGACTCCTTAGAATATTACATGTTCCCTAGATATGTCCAGCACATTCTCAGCTGTGAACTGGGCTCACAGTTAAGGGGAACAGGTAAAATTCTTAAATTAGGACTGTAGCCCGGCATCTTCAAAATTATGAGAAAACCAACTGTGGGTTTCTCAAGGGTAGAAACAGCCCTTGTCCCATAAATGTTAGAGCTCATTGCTCAAGGTGACAGCTTAGCAACACCAGCTAGTGCCGAACCCACACCTTCTACTTCTCAACAACCTTCTCAGCCTAAAATAACCATTACCTACCAATGAAAATCCAAACAAACCCCTACACAAGCTATTCAGCTTGTGCAGGCCCCCATATCACCAACCATACAGGAGGAAGTGGACACTGGAGCTCCCACTTCTCCTGACTATTAAACCACTCCCATTTTACAAATAATCAGTGCTGAGGTTTCTCATGCTCAGCCTGATAATCTCACAAGCCCAACAGCCTTAAGCCTTCACTCAGAGTCTCAAAACTCTAGTGAACAACCTTCAGGGGATATTACCATCCCGAGTCTCTTGATCTTAACCAACCAATCCCCAACCTAGAATTCTATGATGATGAAGACAAGGGATTCAGTGAGTATTATGAGTCTCTCTTCTCCACAATTGCTCAAGGAGAGATGAGTACCACTGCTTCTCCCATGTCTAGCCCACATCATCCACCCTCAACTGAGGTGGATCTCCTTGAATCTGTTCAGGAGATCCATATGGAAGAGGCTCTCACTACTACTAGTGATTACATCTTTAAGACCTCAACCATGATATTTTAGCCCACTGACACTTCACCTGAAGTTGTCAATGAGCAGTGGCAATCCAGCAGCCAAGAACCATATGCTGGTGGTGAGGAAGAAGACCTTGGTCCAATTCTCTCAACCCCCCATGATTCTTCATCTGAAGATGAGGGGAATTTGCAACTAAAAGTGCAACAACTTCTACAAACCTACACCTATTTAGTTTCCAAGGTTAGTCACTTGGAATTTCAAGTGACTACCTTACAGAAGAAGGTCAATGACTAGCAACTTGAGATCATCGATCTCAGGGGCAAGCTAGCTGAGAGACCATCTAGACAAACTCAACCATGTTCACAAGAACCTGTGGAAGTGGTGGACTTAACCTCCAGCTCACCTATGCGAGTGGGTGATGCTACCAAAAAGGGGGAGAACGTCCATGCAACCACAGAACCTGGGAGTTCTGTCCAGAGTATGGACAATGAAGATCCACCACCCTCACTTGCAATTGTCCAGACTCAACAACTTCCTTAGGCTCACACTGATGTGGAGGCCATGATACAACAACTCTTTGAGGTAGGAATTCCAATGGCCATGTCTTCACCATCCTACCCTGCTGAAAATCCAATAGTGGATGGTGGTATGACAATACAAGAATGGCATTGGTGCTCTCATGATCTAAGGGGCAGCTGGAGCTCTCCAACTTTCAGACCCTGAGATTCCATGAGAGTATTAACTTAGTTGATCTGCCACTTGTCAACCCAAGCCAAAATAGACAGGCTGGCAGATTAGCTAAGGCAATTCAAGAATGGGTGTTGCAAGAGTTCTGAAACAGAGCAAAACTATATAGACAGAGGCTAGCAGGGAAAATTAGAGTCAACTGGATACTGAGGCAGACCCTAAGATTAGCTTCGAAGGGGAAACCTTGGTTGAAGGCCTAGTAGTGGACCTTGTGAACCTTGAGACAGGCTCATCCTCAGCACCCAGTACCCTTAGTGAAACACTTGCTGGTGAAGGTGTATGACAACCTCTCCCTGGCCGGAGCTTAAGATCAATACAATCCTCAGAAGGACAAAGCTCTCTCCACCCTGAGTCATACAGGCCTACAATTGATAAAAGGAAAAGGAATATGACTACTGAGGAGATTAAGGAGGAGAAAAGGGAGAGGAAGAGGAAGGCTAGAGGAGAGAGATCAGGAGAGATCCCAAGCTTCATGCAAGCTACAATCAGGGCTGCCCACAGGCCTGATACTCAAGATGATAAGTTAAGAGCAGCCAGATTGAATTATCTGGGATTAAGGAACTACAATATAGATGAAATCATCTCTCTTCCCCTAGCAGAGTTGAATGAACTAGCAGACACTGAGTTGTCTAAAGAGAGGAGGGAGGCTGAGGCTACAGAGTTGCTCCCCAAGATCAAAGAAGAAAGAAAAAGAAAGATATTATACAAAGCCTCTACCCTCTTTCTAGTTCAAGAAAGTCCTGAGAAAGAGACTCTGGCTGTATGACAGGAACAAACTCAGATAAACAGAGAACATGATAGACAAAAGATGATAGCCTATCTGAATGCCACAGGTCTCTACCAGGCTGCAGCTCTCAACCCTCTCTCATATGAGTATATTAAGTTTAAGTACCTCAAACAGCTGGAAGAAGAAGCTCAAACCCAAAGAAAAGCTGTTAAGAGAAAAATGAAAGAAGAGGCTGCTAAGTCAAGAGCCACCATCAGAGCACAAGAAAAGAAATCTGCTGACAGGCTAAAGATGGTGAGCTTCTTAAAGCTGTATTGGTTCTCCGAAAGGAGACTTGGTCCTATGTCTCTATCCACAATGGATGAGTATATCAAAAGGATCAAACAGAAGATAAAGGAAGGTCAGCTGGTTGACTTGCATTCTCCGCCAAGTCAAGCTGTACCTGAAGTTAAGGTGAAGGTTGAACCTCAAGAGACAACACAACCTGTTTCTGAAGCTACATCTAAGCCAACTTCATCTTCTGATCCACAGCAGTGTTCTGATCCTCCTTCTTCTGAACATTTGAAGGAAAAAGACCTAACTGAGGAGAACAAAGAAAGATCATCCGGTGCTGCAGGTCACTCTCCTGAGTTAAAGTACAGAAAGAAGAAAAGGATGGCCATCAGAAGGGACAAGAAGAAGAAGAAAAAGTCCAAGGCATCCACCTTTGCACCACATGATGAATCTGAACATCCTGAGGAAGTGCAACAAGAGGCTGCTCAATTAACTCCAGTACAAGTAGAGCCTCTTGCATCTGGAAGACCCATCTTGTCTAGGACGTGTGCTACTAATCTAGACAGATGGTATGTCATCAGAGATCAAGGTGATCAAGATGTTTATCTCTGGCAGGACATGCTTGATCTACCCCTGCATGATTTTTTTGACATGAGAATATATTATGAAAGTCTGAAGGATCCTGACCAAATGATGAAGAAAGGAATGCTCTTGATCCTAATGAGGACTGTCAACTGCTGAAGAACTTCTTTTGTTTTGGTAGCATCAGCCTAGGGGGAGTTTGTAAGGTTAAAGGAATGGCTGATGCACCCAAAACAATCTAAGTGCTTCCTGCATGCATGCACTTAGTACATAGTAGAAGTTGCTTCAGAAGTTTTACACCCTGCATAGAAGATTATTCTAAGTGTAAAATCTTCTGAAGCCAAAGATCAAATCTTTCGATGCCAAAGATGAAGCCTTCCGAAGCTTAGAAGACAAAGTCTTCCGAAGCCATCAAAGACAGAAGACGGATTTCTTCCGAGGAAAGAGAAGACATGCTTACTCTGATCTACTTTTTTAGAAAGCTGACCAACTTTCCGCTGCCACTCTGAAGGCTCACCAACTTGCATAAGTTGGTGAAAAGGTCCATGCTTTTGCAAACTATAGATTATGGTTCTGAGTCTGTAACTTTTTACTTTATGTACTTTTATCCTTTTTTGTAATATATTAGGATGTGAGCTATGGCATGCATAGTCATTAGTCAAAAGGCAAACTGCCTTTTGACTTTACATTGATCTTGTTGTCTAGATTAGTGTTTCCTGCCGGCATTCAAAGTATGGCCGGCTGTAGGATGTAGTATAAAGTATCTCAGGTCCTTGTATCTTTTTTTTAAGCTTTGTAACACTTGTAAAAGAACTTGAAAGCAATATACTTATTCCTTGAAAACCTTACTTAGTTGTTCCTTGTTGAGTCTAGTCCTGATAGGTCTATATACATTGTATAGGCTTAGAACTTTAATCAGCTTTTGTAATAAACTTTTGTAAATCATTATCTTAATGTATGCTTTATATGTATAGGTTAACCCATAACTATGTTGATTTATATGTGTGATTACAGGTTTAACTGTGTACTTAGTCAATTGCACAAAATTGACTATGTGTAAGAAACATCTACGGATGAACATTTTTGTTCTTCCGTAGATAATCTTCTGAAGCAAAGTGCATCCGGGGATCTTCTGTGGAAGAACAACTTGCTGCTAATGAAGTCTACCAAATGAAGACTCCTATGGAAGGCATAACTCCTATGGAAGACTAATGAGCTACGGAAGACCAACACTTGGTGAAGTGGCATGTACTTCACCAAGTACTTCAAGTCGACAAGTCAAACACTAAGTGATGTCATAAAGTCAACTCCTACGGACGACTTTAACTCAGTCAGAGAATGTGTCATATCAAGACATTCTCTGAGTAACTTTCTTACCACGATAAGAAAGTTACTGTTTCCAAGAAATTCACTGTTACCCTAACAGTAAATTTCTGAGCCTACAAATACAAGGTATGGGCTCACACTTTGATGGACGGCTGAATGTCTAACAATTCAATCAATCAATCACAATCAAACCCTAGCAGCCGCAACATCAATTACACCAAAATCATTAATAGAATCATAGCAATCATCATCATTAGCAATTATTATTTGTTCATTTGTAATCATTAATATGTTTTAATGAAATACTTTTGAATCAAATCTTATTTGTTCATTCATAGCAGTTAATTGTTCTGTTCTTTATTATTACTTATTACTGCATTTGTTATTTCGTACTCAATCAATCAAACAACGAATAGTGATAATTCCGCGATCATTATTCAAATTCAATCTAACCTGATAATTCTTGATTGCGATCCTTGGATTCACATGTGGTATCAGAGCTTGGTACTCATTGATTTAGATCAATTGATCTATCAGTGTTAGATTTGTTTGATTAATTGCTTATATCATTCAATCTATCAGTTTTCTGACCAGATCCATTGGTTTTGAGTAATTCATTTGGTGTAAATCAATTTAAAACTATCAAACTGTGATTTATCGTTCAGCGAGTACTGTTACATTGCTCGGTTAACATTAGTCTACGTTCTCATTAATTGATACGTAGATCTGTGTTATTGATTGATAATCAACAATTGTTCAGTTCAATTGAACAAAAACATATCAACAAACATTCTTGATTTGATATTAATCTTAATATTCATTAAGAGGATTGACTGATTTATGACTGCAACAACTTAATTATTCAATAATTAAGAGTTTGTCATTAATTAGTTCATTGGAAAAGGAAGTCTGTTTTAGCTGAAAATTAATACATCAACCAAAATAAGTAATTCTTTTGGTGGATCATCATTCCAACCCCCCAAAGTTGGAAACTAAAGCGGATTTTTAAATCATGGAAAATAAAATTCAGGAATCATGTGAACTGCACTGATTCTGATTTGTGGGTATCAATAACTGAAGGTCCTTATATTCCACCAGCTCTTGGACCGGATTATTAAGACAATAATCAACCCATAAATACAAAAGATCTATCACCTGAGGATGTTAAAAAGGTTAAAATTGATATTAGAGCATACAGTTTACTTAGTATGGCTTTACCTGAAGATATACTAATCAGGTGTGAGAACTACAAAACAGCAAATTCTTTATGGAAGATTTTGCATACTCTCTGTGAAGGGAGTGATGAAATCAGAAGCATAAGGAAGGATACTCTTCGCTCCCAATATGAAACATTCTATCATATTGAGGGTGAATCAGTTTCTCAACAACTTCACAGGTTTATGCAATTAGTGATCGAGATGAACATCTTGCAATTGAAGTATACCAATGAGGAGTTAAACAAAAAGATGCACCATACTTTGTCTGAAAGTTGGAAGCAGACTGTGTCCATGTTCAAGAATACCCTTGATCTCAAAACCATCGGTTTAGATACATTGGTAGCTAAAGTGGAAGCTCTTGAAATGGATGAAAAGTCAAGGAACAAGAGTGTGAGATCATATGTTAGTCCCTATCAATTTAAAGAAACTAAAAGTACTGGAAGTGCTTTTATTTCTAACCATGATAATGATAGCACTTGTACTTTGAGTGAAGATGAGGAAGAAGTTGGTTTCTATGCGTCAAAGCATTCAAAACCATCCTCTCAAAGTAAATCAGCAAAGGAAAAAGGAAGATCTGATGAAAGAAAGGATTCATCTGCATCATCAGCAAAGACTTCCTCCAACAACAATCAAGCAGAGCCCATTACTGTGATTCTGGACTCTGAAGAACAAAAAGCAGCATTTGCAGCTTTCAGTTCAAGCTTCCAAGCTTATTTGGGCAGCACTCTAACACTTGCAAACATTTGTCAACAAGATCTGGAAGAACTTCATCCAGATTAAGTAGAAGAAATTGATATCCAGTGGCAAATGGCAATGATAGCATACAGAGCCAAGCAGTATCTGAGGAGAAATAAAAACTTGGCTGCAGCAGGTAGAACAACTAAGATTAGGGTTGATAAGTCAAAGATGAGATGTTTCAAATGCAATCTTTATGGACATTTCTCAAGAGAGTGCAATCAACAGTCAACTTATGACATGAGGCAAAATCAACAACATCAATCTAATCAACCATCATCAAATTCAAGATCCTACAGACAGCCTCAGTTAACTAACTCATCCCCACTAGCCACAAGTTCATCCGTAAGGCCTAGCAATTCAAAAGAAACTGGACTTATAATCTTGCAAGATGGAACATGTGACTGGAGCATGTATGAGAAGGAGGTGTTAGAAGAAAATCAAGCTCTAATGGCCAACATGGAGAACAAAGTCCCACCTATGGCTAGAGAGGTAAGAGATAGATTGTGTTCATCAATGTGTGTTAAGGAAGTTGAAAGATATAGAGTCCATGCTCAATAACTGGCTAATAAAGTAAAAGAAATAATGGTTTTAAATGAATGTCATGTAAGAGAGCATAAACTATATCAAATCAAAATCAACTCTTTGCAAAAAGATTTAGATAAATTTGTTTCTGAAAATTACAACTTAAAAGCACAAATTGAGCATTTGACCACTTCCTTAACAAAATCCATGTCTGATCATGCAACAACTGAAGTGAAACTTCAGAAGTTTCAACTGTCATCTTAGCAATATGAGAAATTGTTAAATTCTCATATTGAATCAAAGAACAGGTATGGGTTGGGATTTAATGATGTTGCACCTCCTCTGAATGATATTACACACCCTTACCTAAGTCAATGACAAACAGTTTATCAAACCATTTTGTGTCAAGCACCAACTTTGAAACAAAAATTAATCAATTGATAAATGGTAATGATACTGAGGTGAGTGAAACTGAGTCTTCTGAATCAGAACTAGTCAAACAAAATGACTCAGAATTTGACCATGATGAATATGATGACTTGGATGACTCTGATGAACATGTTGAGAAAATTGTGAATGAATTGGGTATTGGTAAGAATGTTTCATTTGAACCAATCATTCCCAAAGTTCTTGAAGAAACAAAGCTGCCTTATCCTCCTATGCAAAGAAATATGTTGAAAACAATCTGCAAGAGGATAGCTCAACTGAATGAAGGTCTTTCTGAGCTTAACAAACAGGAAAAATCAACTGAAGATAGTGTGAAACTCACATCTACGGATCTCCGAAAGAAGGAAAATGCTGATCAATCAACATCCGTAGCAGATCTCCGAAAGCAAAAATCTGATGAGTCCGTGGAAGATCAGCGGAAGCAAAAAGCAACAAACATCAAGAAAGCCAAACAAAAGATTGTGAATCCTAAGCATTAGAAGTTATCTGCTGCTAAACAAGAACCTTTTGATATCATGTTAGGGAAAAGCAAGGATTCATCAACTGCCAAGTTTGAAAAGGAATTGGCAGAACAGAAAAGGAAGAAGAAGGTGAGTGACCATGAAAGTGAGGAAGAAGAAAAGTATTGTAAATGGTGTGACATGAAAAATCATAACATTGAAGATTGTTACTTCAGCAGTTACTATTCCATTTGCAATATGAACCATCACATGACTTCTGAATGCTACTTCAACAAATACTGTGCAATTTGTAACAAAAATAACATTCCACTTAGGAATGTTATTTCAACAAAAAGAACAAAACAAAGAGCACAAAGAAGCAACAATCAGAGAATGCTAAATCAGACTCTCAATCAAGTGATAGTCAAGAAGATTCAAAGCCAAAGAAGCAGCAGCAAAAACAAAAGCTGCCAAAAACAAAGAAGCAACCATCTGCTGATGGTAAGCCTTTGAAGAAGAAAGAAAAACCACATCACCAACTCAAAACACCTCACAAAAAGGTGGATTTGACAGAGAAGACAACAAATGCTGATGACACTTTCTTTGATCATTTTGAAAAGGGTACTCAAATACCACAATCAAAATCAAAAGATGATGAAACTTTCCTCAATCGGGGATCATCATCAAAATCAAAGCAAAAGCCAAACAAAGAGAAGGTGACAGAAGAAGGGATTGAGAACCAAGAACAAGATTCCACAAGTTCATCTTCAACAGAGTCATCCTCACCACAAACAAAACATAATGAATCAATTGAGTCTAAAGTTAGCACTGAATCCTCAAGACTCATTCATGAGGGAGTAACAATTTTAGATACTAGTGGTAAACCCAAGATCATTAAGGCTTGGGTTCCCTATTCTAATTGATTTCTTTATGTATGCAGGAACAAACATGGAGGACTGACAACAAGTGGTATGTTGACAGTGGTTGTTCCAGGCATATGATAGGAAACTGTTCTCTACTCCATGATTTCAAACATAAAAATGCCTCCTATATGGCATTTGGTGGGGATAAGAAGAGAGGTAAAATTGTTGGTGAAGGAATGGTAACTAATGGTGTACTCAAGTTTGAGAAAGTAAATTATTGTGAAAATTTACAATACAATTTACTGAGTGTATCTCAAATTTGTGATCAAAATTATACCACTTTATTTGATAACACTAACTGTTATATTCTTAAGCCAAGTTTTCCCATTCCAGAAGACTGGATCCTTCTTAAACCATCAAGAAAAGGGAACACATATGTTTTGCATATGAATAATACTTCACTCACAAGCAATGAAACATGCCTGCTATCTAAGTCATCAGAAGATGAATCTCAATTGTGGCATGGAAGGCTTGTTCATTCCAACATGAAGAACATGAACAAATTGGTGAAAAATAACCTAGTCATTGGACTTCCAAACAGAGAATTTTATTGTTCCAATCACTATTCATTTTGTTATAAAGGAAAACAACATAGAGTGTCACATAAATCCAAAACAATTAACACAAACTTAACACCACTCAAATTGCTTCACATGGATCTATTTGGTCTAACCAATATGATGAGCATTGGCAAAAGGCAATATTGTTTGGTGATTGGGGATGATTTCACTAGATTCACATGGGTCTTTTTTTTAAAACAAAAGAATGAAACATCAAAAACATTAATAAAGTTTGTCACTAAGATTGAAAATCAACTTGATCTAAAAGTTAAAATTTTCAGGAGTGATAATGGATCTGAATTTGTTAATAATGTTCTAGATTCCTTTTGCAGGAATAAAGGCATAGCAAGACAATTCAGTGCCCCTAGGACACCATAACAAAATGGAGTTGCTGAAAGAAGAAACAGAACTCTCATTGAAGCTGCAAGAACAATGCTAGCTGACTCACAATTGCCAATCACCTTTTTGGCTGAAGCAGTGAACACAGCATGCAATGTTCAAAATAGAACTTTAATTGTCAAAGAACATAACAAAACACCATATGAGCTCTTATTTAAAAGAAAACCTTTCACAGGATATCTTAGAGCTTTTGGATGTCATGTGTCTATTTTAAACACAAAAGAACAATTGGGAAAGTTTTCTGAAAAAGCCTATGATGGTTTCTTTGGGGCACTCCTCAACATCTAAATCATATAGAGTTTATATTTCACAGCAAAACATTTTGGAAGAAACACCTAATGTTTCATTTGATGAATCCTTATTTCCAAAATCAGTTAAAGGACCATCATGGTTATTTGATATAGATGCATTAACAAATTCATTTAACTCTGGTTATTTGAATACTGTAGGTTCTATGGATACATGCTATCCATATGTTCCTCCAAACATGAATGAAGTATCATTATCTGCTGATCCTCCAAGACCATCACAACCCTCTTCCAGTGTTTCTGATCCTGCCAATTCATGTCATCCAAGAACTACAGCACATGATCAAACAAACAGTTCAACATCTTTAGATAAAAACATAGCATCAGCTACAGATAACTCTGCATCCGCAGATGTTTTTCTTGCATCCGGAGAAATTATCACTACATCCACAGATGTTCCATCTACACCTGTAGCTATCCCATTCTCTGGAGATGCTGCAATACATTCTAAGGAAACCAAGTCAGCAGATCAACAAACAACATCCATGGATGTTCTTGTAACTCCTGCGGAAGCATGAAACACATCCGTAGATGTTTCTGCGAAAGTTGTTCATAATGCTGCTGATGCTCAAACTCATGAGGAGGGATATCATTTAGCTTTAGATGATCAAAATGATGAAGATCTTGACTATTTTGTTGACTCTCCTTCTCAGCTGGATCACTCTCCATCAAGGAATATGACTAACTTGGAATCATCTATTCCAGTTGCATCTATTCCAACAACAAGAATTCATAAAAGTCATCCAATAGACAATATTATTGGTGACATTAATGAAAGAACTACTAGAAGTCAAGGGGGAGCAGCCAACATTTGTCTCTTCACATGTTTTCTTTCACTAGTAGTTCCTCCCAACATAACTGCTGCATTGAAGGATAACAGCTGGATTAAAGCTATGCGTGAGGAGCTTCAACAATTCAGAAAGCAGAAAGTCTAGAATCTAGTTGATCTTCCTGAAGGTCAATATCCAATTGGCACAAGATGGCTTTTCAAGAATAAACTAGATGACAGAGGAATTATTGTAAGAAACAAATCAAGGCTGATAGCACAAGGATATACCCAAGAAGAAAGAATAGATTATGATGAAGTTTTTGCACCAGTTGCAAGGATTGAAGCCATAAGAGGATTCCTAGCCTATGCTTCACATAAGAAGTTCACAGTTTACCAAATAGATGTAAAATGTGCTTTCTTATATGGGAAAATTGATGAAGAATTCTATGTTGCTCAACCTCCAGGCTTTGAGGATCCTGATTACCCACACACGGTATACAAGCTTGACAAAGCTTTGTATGGTCTTCATCAGGCTCCAAGAAAGTGGTATGAAACATTATCATCATTCTTACTCAATCATGGATATAAAAGGGGAACAATAGGTCAAACTCTCTTTCTCAAACAAGAACATCAAGACCTCTTGGTTGTCTAGATTTATGTAGATGACATTATTTTTGGCTCAACAAACAAGAGATTGTGTGAAAGCTTTGAAGGTTTAATGTAATCTGAATTTCAGATGAGTTCAATGGGAGAATTAACCTTCTTCCTTGGTTTACAAGTTCATCAAAAACCAGATGGCATCTTCATTAATCAAGAGAAGTATATTCATCAAATCTTGAAGAAGTACAATCTTGCTGACCCTTCTTCATGCAAAACACCAGCATCCACAACAGACAAGATTGTACCTGATCCTATAGAGAAATCAATTGATCAAAGACTGTATAGATCAATGATAGGATCTTTAATGTACTTAACTACAAGCAGACCTGACATAATGTTTGCTGTGTGTGTTTGTGCTAGGTACCAGTCAGATACTAAAGAGTCACATCTGAATGCTGTTAAGAGGATCTTCAGATATCTCAAAGGGAAGCCAGCTCTTGGACTTTGGTATCCCAAAGATGGAGAATTCAACCTCTATTCATACTCTGATAGTGACTTTGGAGGATGCAACAACAACAAAAAATCCATAACTGGTGGATGTCAATTCATAGGACCAAAACTTGTCTCTTGGGAGTGCAAGAAACAAACAAATGTATCAGTATCCACAGCTGAGGCTGAGTACATAGCTGCTTCAGCTGGTTGCTCTTAGGTTCTTTGGTTGCAAAACCAATTACTTGATTATGGTTACAATTTCCTTCAAACACCAATTCATATTGATAATTCTGCTACTATGTTCATCACTGCAAATCCAATGCAACATAGTAAAACAAAACACATAGAATTTAGATATCATTTTCTGAGAGATTGCTTAGAAAAAGGTTTAATCAAGTTAATCAAAGTGGATAAAACAAATCAGCTTGCTGATTTATTCACTAAAGCATTTGATTCAGTTAGATTTAATTTTTTGATTGAATCTTTGGGCATGATTAACTTAGATTAATCATCTGCCAACTGAAAAACATGAGTCTGTCCTTGTATATATTCATATGCAAAATCCAAAAACATTCATAAAACAATATAAAAATACAAAAAGAATGTCTTAGTTATTTGTTTTTCAAATCTAGCAGTCCATATTGATGGGAAATGATAGTATACTATGTCTTTGCTTCTTTCCTGAGTCTTTAACTTTCACTACAGACTAATCAGAAGTGCTTGGATATGTAGGTAGGTTTAGCTTGAGTGGAAAATACACTAAGTGCATGTATAACATAATGAAAAGGTGACTGTTTGTGGGAAATTCCATTTTGAGGATCAAACAAGTAAGCCTTATCATGATGTGATCAAATCACTCATCCAAGCACACTATGTAACAACACTTTATAACTTCTATCTTTGCAAATCATATTCCCTTTGTTTTGTGTAAACAAAGACCTGGGATTATGATCACCTTGGTATACATTTGTAACCCACTGGTGAATAAATTATGATCATCATCATCCCTCTGTTTTGTGTAAACAAAGACCTGGGTTAAAGGCACCTCTGTTTTACGGAAGTAAAGACCTGGTGGCCTGATGATGATCATATCTCAGCTCTCAAAAGAATCCATTGTGATCAACTGTATATTAACTTAAGAGCTTTTGAATCAATGCATTAATGAGATGTAAAATACATCTCAAGATAAAACTTATAACTTAAATTCCATAGTATCAAAGTGTAAAAAAGTGATGAATTGACTCACAAACGAAGGACATACTTGCAACATACTCATGTTTGAATTTATGTGGAACATCATACTTGCAATCAGCAATAGATTCAGGTCTCATTTCATCAAACAAATTAACACAGGAAGGTGCTTAGTGTCATAGTATGATCCCATTATATGTATATATATGCTTGTATATAAGTTTTTAATTCATTTTGTTTATAACTTGAGTTAAGTTATTTATAGTTCTGTTGGACAGACTAGTGTCTTTCATGCTATTTTCTAGACAAATTTATGATAAATGTATCAGTTCATCGTTTATCAAAAATTTAGGGGGAGTAGTTAATGCATGAAATCATGAAATCTGAATTTTTAACCAAGTTAATGCATGAAATCATGAAATCTGAATTTTTAACCAAATGAAGGAATTGGGACTTGAGCACTAACTTGGCTACAGGATACATGAGGTTTTTCAAGTCAAATCATTACTTGCGCAATTGTCATGTAGATAAAGTTAACAAGGTCCAAAAGCAACAAATGATTCTAACATGTTGATGGAATCATACAAATCAATAAGTTTCAAAATTTTCACTTCAGCAGAAGCTATAGTGCAAATTTGGAATTCAACAGATGCTACAGTGCATTTTTCTCATCAGCAGATGCTACAGTGCGAAACTTAAAACAAGAAAAATATGTCCATCCGTAGATTGGAAACCTACGGATGTGCTGATGTTTTAAAGTATAATGTTTTTCCATGGATTGGTAACCTATGGAAAATCAAAGTTAGGCATCCGTAGATGATCTACGGAAGAACTAGAATCTGCGGAATCAATAAAATTCCACGAAAGGGTAATAAGGAAAGAGGGTCCCACTTCATTTAATAAATGAAATTAATAATTCCGAGGGAGTATAAATGATCTTTTTGACGTGTCATTTTCATTCACTTTTTCAAAACACTTTTTCAGACCTAGACAATTGTTCACAAAAACGTTAACCCCTCTTTCCGCCAACATTCAAATTACCCTCTTCAAAACATCAAACCATACACTAACCTTGATCTGAGATTCAACTCTCGATCATTGTTTACTAGGTAAATCATATCATAAACATCAAAAACAACATTTTGATTCTTATGGATCAATAAAACTGTTCATATTCTCATGTCTGAAATATTGTTTTTGACCTAATTTCTCTCATTCTTATATACAGATGGCAAATAGATTTGCAAGAGAGCACAATGTCTGTGCTTTTTTGAATACGGACGACCCTGTATCTGAAGGGTGTCAAGACATCATCCGCTACTTGAGAAGGTCTAGGTTGTCCTATGCCCTGTCTTCAGAGCCTGTAATCTACCAACAGCATATTGTTGACTTCTGGAACTCTACAGAGATAGAAGAAGAAGGAGAAAATGAAGTGATATTTACTGAGATTAAGAATGAACGGCTGAGAGTTTCTTGAGCTGGGAGATCAAGAGTCACCCGGATGTGTTTGATAATGAATACATTGAGAAGATCTTCCATTTGATGGGTTATGATGGTGATTTTGACAAAGGAGAAATCAAGAAAGGGAGATTATGCAAACCATACAGATTTCTGTGTCATACTTACTTGAAGTGCATCTCAAACAGAAAATCTGGTTTAGATAGATTTTCTAGACACATCTCTTCAGGGATCATTGGGATATTTGAGGGAAGGACATACAATTACTCAAAGTACATCTTTGGATGTTTATCTGATCAAATAAGAGTCCAGAAAGCTGATAAGATGTTCATGTTTCCAAGGTTCCTCCAACTGATCATTAATGATGAATTGCCTGGCATAGAAAGAGAAGGTTATGTCTTTGTACAAGCTCACTTGGGAAGAACTGTGTTAAACAAGTTAAGTGGCAAATATGAAGGAGAGGAAATGCCAATGTTTGCACATGTGGTTGATCCTAATGCCAACATTCCACAAGAGTTGATGTATGAAGAAGATAGTTCCCCTATTGCTACTGAACAAGCATCCCATTCTCCTCCTCAATCACCCATACACCACCAACATCCATCACCACAAGTTCAATCACCAGTCAGTGAGAACACACAGCCCATCTCTCCCATTCACCCACAATCACCCATTCATCAACACCCTCCATCACCACCAATTCAATCACTTGCAAGTGATCACACATTGCCTGTATCCCCTGTTCACTCCCAAGCTTCAGTCAACTCTAGTGAGACTAAACTAGTGTCACAAGCCAACACTATACCTGTATAATCTCACAATCTCAAACACCTGTCAACTCAAATGACATTGAACCGTTTTCACCCACCACTAATCTTCATCTCCATCAACAACCTCATCAAGAACCAGTATTTCCAGCAGCTGAATCAAGCTCAAGCTCTGCAAGTGCAGTTCCCACTGAAGTAATAAATCTTGAGGAAGCTGATGATATTGTGGAAAAGTGTCTTTGAAAGAAGATAAAGAACAAGAACAAGAAGTTGAGACGAAGGCTGTGAGTGAAGAGAAGTTTGAGGATGTTATTGCTTATCATGAAGATGATCTGAGTGATGATGACATTCCTGTGAGTAAAAGTTATCTGGTGGTTGAGTACAACAAGTTGACAATCAAGTCAAACAAAAGGTTGGAAAGGATAAAAGAACTAAAGAGGATGATATGAGAGAAGGAGGAGCTATTAACCAAACAAGAATCATCTCTGAAGAGGTTGAGAGAAAATGCTCATGAAAACAATGAAGTGATAGATGCCCTTCATGAGTTGGTCAGAGAACTTAAAGATTTTGTGAAACTTGAGAAGGATGAAAAGAAGAAGCCGCAAGTGGATTTGGAGAAAGCCAACAACTCTTTGAGCAATCAATTGGAGATTTTGAAAAGAAAAGATTAAGAAATTGATGAGCTAAAGATGAGAATATGTGCTCTTGAATCAAGTACTCCAACAACAAAAATAACAAGAGAATCTACTGAGGCCTCAAAGTCAATCATACAATACAACAGGAAAAGAAAGTATTTGGGATCATTCAAGAAAGAAGTGATAGAAATTGAAGACTCTCCCAAAAGAGCAAAAACTATGTCTCCTGAACACACTCCTTCAGTGGATTTATCTACTGTGAAGGCTATTGCTCATGAAGATAGTAGGAGTGATGAAGAATGGGAAGAGCTGACCAAGATGGATTCCCCCATTGAACAAGAAAAAGAAAAGGATGATCAGCTGATGACAACAAAAGATATCTTGGAAGAGAGGCCTCTATCTACAATGTTCATGACTTTGATCAATTATGGTTTTCCATATGACATGGTAGAGAGAATGAACCTAACTGAAATGAAGGATATGCTTAAAGAGTTTGAGCTTGCAAGATTCATGATTCCCAACTGTAATTATGAAACTTTTACTACTTTTCAAGCTGTTCAAAAGATAAAGAAAGATTTGGGCCATGGTGATACAGCAAAACTTACCAAGTACAACTTGACATGCTGGTTACAAAGTCACAATTACAAGATGCATGAGCTGAAAGGAAGATCAGTGACTGAACTGAGGAGAATGATGGAACATGTCATGAAAATAGAATTGGAGACTGGAGTAAGGTTCAGAACTACAGCACCAAATCCTACATATGAACTCCAATCAAGAACTCCTGCTGAACCAATTGCTGAACCAATTACTGTTGAAAGCAAAAATCAGCATAAAGGGAAAGAAAAGCTCATCAGAGAACCAAGAGAAGTGATTCCTCGCAAGGTATGGCCACTGGGCACAGCTGTGAGAGAGATCACTGAAGAAAAATCTTCTCTAATCCAGTTGTTTGATCATATCACAACTCCCACTGCTGCTGAAGATAACAGGATTATGGCCCGGAAATATGATCCAGAGTGGGATTGTGCAATTATCAAGAGGGTATCTGGAAGGGTTGAATACTTCCATTTACTTGAATCAATATTGTTGCTGCCTGATGCTGATATTCATGATCTTCAAAGATTAATCATCTCAAACTACCCAATAAGCCCAAGAGGAAGAGATTTCTCTGTATCTATGGGGAAGTTAAAGACAAAATTCAAGGATGATGTGCTAAAAGAAGCAAGAAGGGAAGATGCTGAACACAAGAAAAGAATTCAAGGGAAAAGAAGATCCAAATCCAACTCCTATACACTCATTGATGATGAATTTCTGAGGAGAGTTGGATACTCTCATAGAAAATTAGCTGTAATTAAAGTTATTGAAGGCAATCAATACACATATCCTATAACTGAGTGGGGATGTGTTGAGAGAACAAAGGAAATGGTGCTATTAAGGAATGAAGATAAGAAGAAGGCCAAGAGCATAAGACTGTTTGATCCAGTAGAAATCAAACTTCTACATCCAAGCTACACTTCATATCTACATGATAAGTTCTTCCCAAAACTCAAAGATTATCGAGCTCAAAATGACTTATGCTTATATGTGCACCTCATTCAAGTCATTGACAAACTGCATGCAAAGGCCTATAAAAGAAGAAAGTTTAAGGCTGGCCAGCTGATAGGAACAGAGATATCTTAAGTCGGTGAGCTAAGAATTTCAGATCAAAATGAGCTGGAAATTGTGAACAACAATAATGTTTTGGCAACCCTTACAACTGAAGAGGATATTCTGGGGTTGAGTTTTGAAACATTAAGGATGATCTGCAAGATGGAAATAAAATACAAGTATGATGATCAAAAGGTTGCAGTCTCCTACTTCAACAACAAGATGGTTGCAAGAGTAAAAGAGCTATCAAGACTAAAGAGCTGATTATCAAGTATCTAAGCCTAAGGGGGAGTATTGTTGAGTCTAGTCTTGATAGGTCTAGATACATTGTATAGGCTTAGAACTTTAATCAAACTTTTGTAATAAACTTTTGTAAATCATTATCCTAATGTATGCTTTATATGTATAGGTTAACCCATAACTGTGTTGATTTATATGTGTGATTGCAGGTTTAACAGTATACTTAGTCAATTTCACAAAATTGACTAAGTGTAAGAAACATCTACGGATGAACATTTTTGTTCTTCCATAGATAATCTTCTAAAACAAAGTGCATCTGGGGATCTTCTGCGGAATAACAACTTGCTGCTGATGAAGTCTACCAAGTGAAAACTCCTACCGAAGGCATAACTCCTACGGAAGACTAATGAGCTACGGAAGACCAACACTTGGAGAAGTGGCATGTACTTCACCAAGTACTTCAAGTCGACAAGTCAAACACTGAGTGATGTCATAAAGTCAACTCCTACGGACGACTTTAACTCAGTCAGAGAATGTGTCATATCAGAACATTCTCTGAGTAACTTTCTTACCATGATAAGAAAGTTACTGTTTTCAAGAAATTCACTATTACCCTAACAGTAAGTTACTATAAATACAAGGTATAGGCTCACACTTTGATGGACGGCTGAATACCCAACAATACAATCAATCAATCACAATCAAACCCTAGCAGCCGTAACATCATTTACACCAAAATCATCAATAGAATCATAGCAATCATTATCATTAGCAATTATTATTTGTTCATTTGTAATCATTAATATGTTTTAATGAAATACTTTTGAATCAAATCTTATTTGTTCATTCATAGCACTTAATTGTTCTGTTCTTTATTATTACTTATTACTGCATTTGTTATTTCGTACTCAATCAATCAAACAACGAATAGTGATAATTCCGCGATCATTATTCGAATTCAATCTAACCTGATAATTCCTGATTGTGATCCTTGGATTCACATTCCTGGTTCTGCTTGAGTTTCTAAGTATCATAGTATACTTCCAGTTCCCTATTTGATCTGTTAAGTGTTCTAACTCTCTCCTTACTGTGAAACTAATTGTATTGACCCCTTCAACGGTCCTGCAATACTTCTGCAGGTATTCTTATTTATGTTATTGAACTTTTCACTATTTCCAGGAACACATGGGTATTTGGTACACGATGTGGTTTCCACATCGTTAATGTCTTGCAAGAGCCTGAAAAGGGGAAGAAGCTGAAACAAGGTGACATGGAGCTCATCGTTGGTGATGGGAAAAGAGTGCCAGTTCTAGCAACTGGAACTTATGATCTTTTATGTCCATCTGGCCTTGTAATTAGTTTAGATAATTGTTTATTTTCTCCTGTCTAGACCAGAAACATTATTTCAGTTTCTTTATTTTTTGAAAAACGATTCAAGTACGTTTTTAATAATCCTTATATTTCTGCCTACTTGAATGATTTCTTTTATTTTGAGGCTAAACCTCAAAATGGTATTTATGAGATTGATCAAACAAACCATAACATATATAATCATTTAAAGCGTATCAAATCTGGCATCAATGATACATTTATATGGCATTGTAGACTTGGCCACATAAGCAAGCCCTGCGTGAAAATGTCACACCCCAAAAAGCGCACCGGAAGGGCATGCGTGCGACGGAGATAACGGAAGTTGGATTATTTCAACAATTATCAACCATAAATATCATGAATACCATCGTTAAATATTAATATTAAAATATTATTACATCAAATGAGTAGAAGTCTTAAATTAAAACTTAAGTTGTAATAACATACCATTGTTTTAAACATAAACAAAAGATTTTAATCGGCAGCGGAATTTGGTCCCAAAGGTGGTATCCAAACTTGATAAGTTTGTCGTTAAAACCATTTTCATTCCCATACATGCTTAATCACCTTAAAAACATGCCTAAAAGTTTATCAGCAAAAGCTGGTGAGTTCACAGGTTTATAACAATATTAATAAAGTTTTCATTTTTAAACGATATGATTATCCCGGAATCAACCCCTGGATCGTTAAGGACTACTAGGTCCAATGACTATGATCGCAACCAAGAGCCCCATAATCAAACCAAGACACAATGTCCCTCAAAAACCTTTCAACATATATTCCCTCCCTACCAGACCGACATAACCGATCCTGAGGAGCGGTTGTCAAACCCAATAGATCTATTAATATATCCTTTGGCCCATCAAGGGTTAATGATTATGGTCGAGGGCAATAATGCGTAAATAATAAAACAATCAAGGCCATCATAATGATCACACAGTTATTCCATAATTAAATCATATCACAAGTAAAATGTTATGACATGTTTTTCCCCCAAAATAAAATTATTATTTAAAAATAGGGGCTGTGAAAACTCACCTTTAAAACGTGACAGGGAGATGATCTAGCAAAAACCGAGCCCGAAAAATAAACGACCAATTAACACATTAAACACAAAGGATCTATTAATTGTCGAGTAATAAGTCTAACACGTAAATTGTTTACCCAACTTACTATACTTGTCTTGAAATCTTTTTTTTTTTTAAACCCGTTGGTGACTTTCGGTTTAGTTTAATAATTTATATTATAAGTGACAAATATTTATTTATTAAATAAGCCTTTAACCCTTAAACGCAAACACATATCACACACAAAATGAACATATAATATTATATAAAAACATAACATAATATTTACTAAGTTATAAACTAACTAAATAAATAAATAATAAATAAATAAATGGATAAAATATTGATTAAGTAAATAAAATATTAATTAATAATCATATTTTATCTATGATTAGATATAAAATATATTCCTGATATTATTTTTGTTAAGAAATCTATTTTTTATTTTTATTACCCTTTAAGTAAATATTACTTTATTTTATATAAATCATTATTAATTAATCTTTTTAACTCATAACTTTATTTCCAGTAGTGAAACATATATAAAATTATTTTTAGACTAGTTTTATTATAAAAATATGTTCTATTATATTTAACCCAAATTTTGGCCGTATACGGTGATTTTACCCCGAAATCGCACGATTTTAAGCGCTTAAACCATACATCAACTTGTATACCTTATGACCATTATATTTGTTTTAAAATGAACCTTTTATATCAAAAATATTCTGAAATAGTTGTGTTACAAATCAGTTTCAAAACAGTCCACTATTTTTAACCCGAAAATGTCAATTTTCAACGTTTTCGCGCGTATAAAGTTATCACCGAAGACCTTACTTGTTATTGAGTTGTTACATACTTAAAAATATAAGTTTTTAGCTTAAAACACAATGTTATTTTCTACCCAAAACCGGACTTGTGAAAAAATAATTGTTTTAGACCCGAAAACACTGTTTTTAACGCGTTTTTAAACGTAAAACTTTTACAAGATTAAACCCGATCATCAAATCTTTTATTTCCAGTAAAGTTACTAACTTTTAACTTCTATTTTAATGGTTTTAAACTTCTTATTCTCTAGATCTTACAAAGATATTTGGGTTGTGTGCTTTTAACTTTTATGACATGACCATTAGTGGTCATGTCCCATCTACACTTGAGTACCTTTAATTTTAACTTGTTTTTATCATTTCTTAAAATAAAATGTGAATAAAAACATCAAAATCTCCAGACCATGATCATCATATACATGGATCATTTCAATTATCTCTAAACTTATAAGTGAAGAACAAATCAAGAACAAAAAGTGTAAACCATATGTACATACATATACATGATTTCATACATACATGCATAGTCCATATTATAGATTTTATCTTGTGTTCTTAGTTTTCATTTCAACAAAACATACTTAAAAATCAAAAGATTTCACATCATGATCACCATTATTCATGGGTCATCTCAATCCTTTATGAAATCAATCAAGCAAGATGAGCTCAAGAACATCATCCATGACTACATGCATGTATAACCCATTTTCATTATTTTTGATAATCTCATTTGGAGATGGGTTTCTTATGATGTTCATAACCACAAATCAAAGTTTGATCATCTTGCATGCAAGAGAAATCAACAATAAGTTACAAGATAATCAAAATACAACATCATATCACACACACACTCACTGTTCAACACACACACACATATACATTTTATTTTAAACCCATTTTACTTTATTAAAACTTTGTTGGAACCTTGGATTTCAAGAAAATCTAGTTTTTGGTAAACAAAGCTTGCAAAAATCATCCAAAAGTCATGTTGCATGAGAGTTTTAAAGAATCAAAGCTTACCCAAAGGATGAACAACTTCAAGAATGTGGATGATTTCTTCTCCTTGGAGTTGGATTTGTGCAATCTTTGTACCAACTCACTAAGGGATCCTTGAAATCAGTTGTTCAAAGCTTGAAATAAGCTTGAAATGAAGAAAAATGAAGATGAAGATGGTGATGGTAAGTGTGGCCGTGGGTTAGAGAGAGAGAAGGGAGAGGAGAGTGAGTGTAGAGAGAAAAAGGTGAGGTTGAGTGTGTAAAATGGGTGGGGTGTGGGTTGGGTTATACAGCAATGATTAATTGTAATTAGGTTGTGTTAATAATGTAATTAAATTATTAATAATGGCTGATGGTTCTTCACAAGAGTTGCCACCCGGTGTAAGGCGGGTGTCGGTCTCGTTAAATTTTTTTGTAAAAATTTTAAACGTTCGGGTTTTTACGCGAAAATTTTCTATAAATTCAAAATATTAATTTTAGACGTTCCAAGGGTTCACAAAATTAATAATAGTGATCAAAAGTCAAAAATAAAAATACACGTTTTAACACATCAAGCATCAGACTAAACGTTGCATCAAGACAACTTTTAAAAAGTCTTAATTTTACGTGATCATGGTAAATAATATTAATTATTATTTTTCATGACAAATAATATTTTCACTTAAGATTCACTATATTATAAAAGTCAAAATATATTGACCAAATTTAATTAACCGAATTATCACCAACGTTCGTTAAACGTTTTATCGCTACGCAACCCGGTAATACTCAAAATTATCAATTATAAACTTTACGCACAATGGGGCTTTGATAGACCTTAATTAACCTTAATTATCATAAAATTAAGTCTTATAATGCATTTAATTATTTTGTCAAATTTTATTAACGTACGAATATTAACCTGGAAACACGGAATGTCAAAGAAAAGGCTTTAGTCTGAAGGGATTATTGAATTGATAGGACATGAATCCTTTGATGAATGTGAATTTTCCTTAGCTGGCAAACTCACAAAGGATCCATTCACCCATGTTGGTGAACAGGCCAAGGATCTTTTAGCACTTATATATTCAGATGTATGTGGTCCTTTTAAAACCATGTCTAGAAATCATGAAAGATACTTTGTTACATTTATTGACGATTATAGTCGATACGCCTATGTCTACCTTATAAAGCATAGAAATGAAACTTTTGAAAAGTTCAAAGAGTTTCAAATCAAAGTAGAAAACCAACTTCGTAAAACTATCAAGGTACTTCGATATGATCGAGGTGGAGAATACCTAAGCCAAGAGTTCACTAATTATATAAAGGAATGTGAAATTGATTCACAGTTCACTCCTCCCTGCACACCCCAACTTAATGGCATGAGCAAGAGGAGAAATCGAACCCACTTAATATGGTTTGATCGATGATGTGTAGAACTAATTTACCTCACTCCTTTAGGAGTTATGCTATTATAACCGCCACCCGCCTTGTCAATCTGGCACCGACTAAAAAGGTGGACAAAACCCCATATGAGATATGGCATGGGTCTAAACCCAATTTGTCTTACCTTAGAGTATGGGAATGTGATGCTTATGTCAACAGCGAATCTGATGACAAGCTAGATCCTCGAGGTGAAAAAGTTATTTTCGTCAGATACTATAACAGAAGGGGATATTATTTTTACCATCCGGATGCAAATATGATTTCCATAAAAAGGAAGGCACATTTTCTCGAGAAAGAGTTTTTTGATCGAGGAACTAGAAGTAATATCTTGGATCTTGAAAAAATTCAAGAACCATAAATAAATGCTGATGAAGTCGGTGCTTCTAAATAACAAGAAGTTGTTGATTTAGACATAAACACAAGCATTCGCAGAAGTAGTAGAACTCGCAAATAACCTGATGTATATCTTTGGAATTTAGAGTGTCCCAAGCTTCTAGTAGTAGCTGATTCTGGTGATGAACCTACTAACTACAAGTCTGCTATCTCAGATCCAAAATCTACGTAATGGCTAGATGCCATGAACGCCGAGATGCAATCTATGCGTGACAATCAAGTCTAGGACTTGGTTGAGCTACCCCCCGGTTCACGGGCAGTAGGGAGCAAGTAGATTTTCAAGAGAAAAAACGACATGCATGGAAATGTACACACCTATAAAGCACGGCTAGTTGTGAAGCGTTTCACTCAAACTCAAGGTATTGACTATGATGAAACCTTCTCGCCCGTTGCAATGATAAAATCAATTAGGATATTGCTTGCCATAACCGCATACTATGATTATGAGACATGGCAAATGGATGTCAAAACCGCTTTTCTAAATGGACATCTATCTGAAGATGTCTATATGGTTCAGCCTGATGGTTTTGTTGATCCGAGATATCCAAATAGGGTGTGTAAACTAAATAAGTCTATTTATAGACTTAAAAAGGCATCTAGTAGTTGGAATCTTTATTTTTATCAGAGAATCATGGAATTCGGTTTTGTCAAAAGTGAAGATGAGCCTTGTTTTTACAAAAAGGCTAGTGGGAGCATTATATCATTTCTCATATTGTATGTAGATGATATACTGATCATTGGAAACAACATCCTTATGCTTAACAAATTTAAACAATGGTTGGTAGCTTGTTTTGCAATGAGAGATCTTGAAGAAGCTGCTTACATTCTAGGAATCAAGATTTATAGGGATAGTTCTAAGCAGCTTGTAGGGCTTAGTCAAAGCACATGCATAGACAAAATGATGACACGCTTTAAGATGCAAAACTCCAAGAAAGGAGGTGTTCCTATGACTAAAGGTACTGTGTTAAAAAAATCACAATCTCCTTCAACAGACATTTATATTAAGCGAATGGAAAAGGTACCATACGCTTCAGAGATTGGTTCTATCATGTATGCTATGCTGTGCACTAGACCTGACGTCTCATATGCTTTAAGCATTACGAGTCGTTATCAGCAGAACCCTGGTTTGCCACTGGACTGCAGTTAAGAACATTCTGAAGTACTTGAGAAAAACTAAAGACATGTTCTTAATATTTGAAGGAGTTGAAGAATAGCTCACTGTAAGGGGTTACACTAATGCTAGTTTTCAAACTGAGCGAGATGACTCTCGCTCATAATCTAGTATTGTATTCACATTCAATGGTGGAGCCATCTCTTGGAAAAGTTCTAAGCAAAGTGTTGTGGCAGATTTCACTACTGAATCTGAATATACTGCAGCATCAGATACGGCAAAGGAAGCTGCTTGCATGAAGAAGTTCATAGCTAATCTCGATGTGGTTCCAAGTATTCAGCAACCAATCGAAATATTTTGTGATAACACAAGTGCTATTGCTCAATCCAAAGAGCCCAAATCTCATCACATGGCCAAGCACATACAGAGAAAATTTCACTACATACGGGACAGTGAAACTGGGAAACATTGTCATAAGCAAAATAAGGATGCAATCGGGCTTAGATAAGCTAGTGATATGTTTTGATTTAGTATTTGGATGTACAAACATTTTAATAGTTATACTTTTGAATTTATATTGATTTACTGATTTAGATGCAATTATGAATCTTATAACTCAAAGAGTTGACTTATAAATTCACAGACCTCATTATGAATGACATTGGATGTAACTCGCCACTAACCATCTTCATTATAAGGTGCTTTGATATTGGTTTACTCATTTAGTATCATTTGACTTGAGATGCATCTAGAACTTCCGTTTACCAAGGGTTATTATTTGATCACTATCAAGCGTTGTCGATTAACTGCCAGTTATAAAAGCTTTGGTTGGGAGTAATTCTAAAGTTTAGTGGGAGTTGTATGTAGTCAATAAGGGAAACTGTACTCTTACATTATATGTAACAGTTAGACATCGTGGCGCCCTCGTTGATTCAAACTGGTGAAGTGTGAAGCCTCACTCAAACTAAATATGTGTTTGATTGGACCATTTTGAATCTAGATCGAGAACAATAGTGATTGAGCTCCATATGAGAATCAATCTCAATGACTTAGTTGATGTCTTTTATAGAAAGGATAAATGACTATGAATACCATAAGTCTATTGCCTTGTTATAGTAAGGTGTTACTAGATCAAGATGATTTGGTTAATGACTTTAAAGTGTCATACCTTGTTGGGTGCAACCATGTGTAGCTAGAGCGCCGCTGACTTTCTACGTGAAATTTAATCGAATGTCGTCCAAGTGGGAGTTTGTTGAATTATATGTACGGGTTCGATTAGTTGACGTTGCCAACCGAGCTATGACCCGTAAGAGTTACATCTTGGGCAACAAATCAAACCCATTTAATTTGATTAACTGATATATTCAAAATAATTACAGGATATATAATTATATTGTTTAAATCGGGTATTTAATAATTAATACTAATTACTAAATATTAATAAACGTTTACTCATTAAACATGAAATGTTACGGGTTTCAATTATCTGAGTGAGCTTAAATTAATCCTACTGGACCTAAGGCCCAATAGAGATTAATTAAGAATATAATAGGATCATTAGGGTAAATCCTTCACGTAAAATATATATTCTTGCTTTGCGGCTAAATAAAAAAAAAAAAGAGGATCAAGAGGTTGACCTTTTGATTACAAACCCCAAAGCACCACATATACATTGTAACCTTAATTGACCGTGAACAAAGAAGACAATTTTTCTTTCTTCCGATCGTATATAGCCAAACAACATCGACTACCGCCACTGTTATTGCCGGCGACCACCACAGGTCACCAAATCATCTCCGACCATGTTTGTTTTTGTTATGAGACTATGATAGCCCAAACCCAAGATCCTGATCACGACTCGTGCCATCTAGTCGTGTCCCGGCTCGTGTTCGTTCGTGTTCTAGCAATCAACTTGTTGATCCTTGGTGTCTCAATCGGTTAATTATTAACCATCAAGGTATATTATATCTCATCGGTAGGTTTTAATTATTCTGTATTTGCACTGTTTGTAGCCCTAGATTCTGTCAGGTTCACTATGATATTTTATTATTACTCCGTTGCGTTAACAATTATTAATATGATTAATAATTATCAAAATCGTTTTGATAAATAAACCTAACCAAGATACCATTGAACCCAACAATTCCATTGTCTTGGAAGAGAGAGCATGAACTTCCTCAAAATGTCCCTATTCTCAAGTTTTACTCCAACATCCATTAGAGTATCCACAATCTCAACATCCTTGAAGTATTGTTGGGTCATGGTTTCACCTGACTTGTAGCTAAAATTCTCAAACTGTTGTTTCATGAGGCCTTTCTTGTTTTCTTTGGCTTCCTCAGACCCCTCATACATGAGTTTCAGTGCATCCCAAAGTTGCTTAGGAGTTTTGCACTTCTTAAAGCCTCTGTATAGAGTTTGGAAGAGTAGTTTGAAGAGCGGTCATGGCCTTCTAATCAACATCAATTTTCTTCCAATCTTCTTCAGAATAATCAGCCACTTCCTTTGGTATCATCCCACCTCCAGTAGTGGCGGAAGACGTGCTTGGGATGTGAGATCCATCTATGACAGATCTTCACATCTTGTTGTCTTGAGACTTAATGAACCCTTCCATACGTTGGCACCAAGTATCAAAATAATTAGGAGTGATCAGTGGAGATTTAGTCATGGTACCGGTTTCCATATCAGGCTTTGAGATACCTACCATTTGAGTTGATAAGTGTTTTGTAAAACTAAAGAGATCTAAGATGGTGAGATCTTACAATCAAGAGTTTGAAATGCTTTGGTACCAATTGCAAGACCGGTGAAGGGCATCAATGCAATAGTTTCACAAGGTGGAGAGACTTAGAACACTTAGTAGATCAAATAGGGTACCGATTAGAATGAAACAATGATCACAAGTAAAAGAAAAATAACAAGAACACTCAAATATGGTTTTCAAGAATGATGTATATTGCTCTCAAGTTCTTACAAGTGTTACCAAGCTTACCTAAAAATATAAGTACTTGAGATACTTTATACTACATCCTACAGCCAGCCATACTTTAAAGGCCAGCTAGAAACACTAATCTGGACAACAAGATCAATGTATAGTCAAAAGGCTGATTGTCTTGTAACTAGTGACTATGACATGCCATAGCTCACATCCTAATATATTACAAAAAGAATAAAAGTACAAGAGTAGAAAGTTACAGACAAAAGACCTTAATCTATAGTTTGACAAAAGTAAGGACTTTTCACCAACTCATATAAGTTGGTGAGTGCAGGATCAGTGTTGGCCTCTCAACATAAGTTTATCTCTCAAACTCACTAAGTCTCACTCGGATGATGAAGCCAAGTCTCTAACTAAGTTGATAATAATATAGTAAGTAAAAGAACCCAAGAATGGTTTTCAAAATACTTGTATATATTACTTTTCAACTCAGTGTTACAAGACTCTTTACAAGCATTCTCCCTTGGTGAGTTACAATGAGAAACTATATATACTACTATCTACAGCCGGTTATACTTGGAAAACCAGCTGGAAATTACAACTAGACAAATACTACATTGCTATAAGTAAGGTGTTTAAGATAAACTAATATCCTAGATTAGGTAGACATGGTGACAGGTCCATGACTTACCTTTTGTTACTAACTAAAGTTGGTAATTGTACTAACTGATAAAAGGTGAATAGTGGATTAAAGTATGGTCAACTACATGGGCGTGCGAAAGCGCCATGCAGTATATCAGAGTTGGCAGCGAGTGTCAGTCGGACCCTACTTATGTACACTGGTTCATAGTTGATTCTTCCGAAGCTTAAATGGCTTCGGAAGAATAAGTTCTTCCGAAGCCATTTATGCTTCGGAAGAATAAGTTCTTCCGAAGCCATTTATGCTTCGGAAGAATCAACTTCTTCCGATACTTCTGCAAGTCTTCATGACTTCATTCTTCGGAAGACTTTTGTCTTTGATCTTTTAGGTGCTTATACTTCGGAAGGAAAACTACTTAGTCTCGAAAGACTTAGTTTTCCTTCGGAACCTCTTCATACTTAAGCTTCGCAAGATTTTCAACTTGTCTTTGGAAGAGCAAATTTGTCTTCGGAAGACTTCTTCAGTTGCACTTCAAAATCTTCTAAGTGTTGTTTTGGTTGCACCAGCTTCATATATTCCAATAGTGAGTCTTTAGGGGCTGTTTGGTTCGTAGAAAGTTTTGCAAAGGAATTGGAATTGGAAATGGAATTGGAATTTGAATTAGAATCTTGTTAAAATTAATAACGTGTTTGGTTGATCAATTTTGAGTGAAATTGAAATGTTAATTTTGAACATTCCATTGGATTGTTAAACATTCCATTGGATTGTTAAACATTCAATGGGTAAGTGGAAGGAATGTGAATTCCAATGAATGAGGGAAAATTTTTCAATTCCAATTCCATCCATTGACCAACCAAACATGATTTTGGATGGAAAATTTTCCTATTCCAATTCCAATTCCAATTCCTGAGAATTCCATGAACCAAACGGGGCCTTAGAATTGACAGCGGAAAGTTGTTCAACTTTTGTCAAAAGGTGATTCAGAAAAAGCATGTCTTCTCTTTGTTCAGAAGAAATCAGTCTTTGGCTTCGAAAGACTTTATCTTTGAAGCTATGAAGGACTTCATCATTGGCTTCGGAAGATTTGGTCTTCTGGATTCGGAAGATTTGATACTTAGCATAATTCATCGAGTTATTTCAAATCTAAAGTACTTTACTAGTACTTCACATATGCATGTCGAGAGTTCTTTGAGTTGTTCTTTGGTTGCATCAGCATCTAAGTGTGATCCTTACAGGATTTGAAACCAAATACTTGACAATGATTATAATTTTCTATAAACACCCATACACATAGACAATTCTGCTGCCATGTTCATAACTGATAATCTTGTTCAACCCTCGAAAACCATACACATAGACATCAGATACCATTTTCTAAGAGATTGCTTAGAAAAGGGTATGATAAAATTAATCAAAGTTCATACCAACAATCAATTGGCTAATCTCTTTACAAAACCATTTGATTCAACAAGATTTGAATTTTTAGTTCAGTCACTTAGTACGATCAATTATGATTCAAACAAGTAATGTTTTTCAAAATATTAACAAATAAGATCAAACAATTTTGAATCAAACAAGTATGTTAGAGAAAGCATGTCTTCTCTATCTTCGAAAGAAATTAGTCTTCAAACTTCAGAAGACTTTGTCTTGAAGCTTCAGAAGACTTAACTTTTGGCTTTGGAGGAATTGGATCTTTGGCTTCTGAAGATTTGACACTTAGTGAATTTCTTTGTGCATTGTCAAATATTCCAAAGTAACTTCCTTTTACTTAAGAATGCATGCTGAGAGAACTTTGGTATGCATCAGCCTCTAAGATAATTCTTACAAACTCTCCGTAGGCTAATGCTACCAAAACTTAAGGATGACTGTAGGTCTTGATTTTCATTTGTTTACGCTCATCATCAGAACCAGAACCATTCCTTTCTTTATTAGTTGGTCTAGATTCTTTAGACTCTCAAAGTACCTCCTCATGTCCAAGAGATCATGCAGAGGAAGGTCAAGCATATTTTGCTTGAAGTATATGTTTTGATCTCCTTGATCTCTTGTGACATACCATCTGTGTGGGTTTGGAGAGTAAACCTAAGATAGGATGGGTCTTTCAAAAAAAAAAGGCTCTACTTGTAGTGGAGTCGGTTGAGCAGCCTCTTTTGATTCACCCTCAAGATGTTCTAACTCATCCTGAGGTGCAGAGATGGATGCTTTGGACTTCTTCTTCTTTAAGTCCTTTCTAATGGTCATCCTCTTCCTCTTTCGATACTTCAACTAAGAAGGTTGGTCTTGATTACCAGATCTTCCTTCTTTATCCTTCTTATTGGGTTCTTCCCCTTCACATGTTCAAAAGAAGAAGGTTCATGAACCTACTACTGGTTAGAAGATGAAGCGGTTATGGATCAGCACTAGGTCCATGTTGTGTTGTCTCTTGGGGTTCAACCTTGACCTCAGCTTCAGTTGCAGCTTGACTTGATGGAGAATGCAGGTATACCAGCTCACCTTTTTGATCTTCTACTTGATCACCCTTATGTGCTTATCCATTGTGGATAGAGACATAAGACCAAGCCTCCTTCCAGAGAAGCCATACAGCTTCAAGAAGCTCACCATCTTCATTCTTCCCTCAGACTTCTTCTGGTTAGCTCTAGTGGTGGCTCTTGACTTTGCATCCTCCTCTGTCATCTTCTTCTTAGAAGCTTTCTTTTCTTTTAGAACTTCTTGCTCTAGCTGCTTGAAGTAATCAAACTCTATGTATTCATATGATAGAGGGAGTAAAGGTGCTGGCTGATAGAGACCTGTGGCACTTAAGTAGGTAATCATCTTTTGTCTTTCTTGTTCCCTACCTACTTGAGTTTCTTGTTCAATAGCCACAGTCTCCACTTCGGGCCTTTCTTGAATCGGAGAGATGATAAGGGCTTTATATAGTTTTCTTTTCTTCCTCTCTCTTTGATCTTGAGGAGCAATTCAGTAGCCTAAGCCTTATTCCTCTCTTTAGCTAAGGTCAGTATCAGCTAGTTCATTCAATTCTTCCAAGGGAAGAGAGATCAATTCATCAATATTATAATTCCTAGACCCCAGATAGTTCAATCTGGCTGCCCTTAACTCATCATCCTGAGTTTTTGGCCTATTGACTGCCCTGATTGCAGCTTGCATGAAACTGGGGTCTCTCTCATCCTCTCTTCCCTTGCCTTCTTCTTCCTTTCCCTTTTTTCCTCCTGAATTTCCTCTGAGGTTAACACCTTCTTTCCTTTGTCAAGCACTGGCCTGTGCGACTCAAATAAGAGAGAGCTTTGGGCTTCTTGACCTGGTGCACTAGAACTCTGGCCAGGGAGATACTATGAGACACCTTCACCAACTAGTGTCTCACTAAGGTTTCCCCTTCGAAGCTAATCTTAGGGTCTGCCTAAGTATCCACTTGACTAACTGTTTTTCCTACTAGCCTCTGTGTATAAGGATTGTCCTTCTCTTGAACTCTTCACATACCCTTTGCTGGATCCTCTCAACCTATCAGCTTACCTATTTTGACTTGAATTAGCAAGTGGCAAGAGGGAAGCTTTCATAGAATTTTAGGGTGTGAAAGTTGAAAACTTCTTGTTGACCCTGAAATCTAGAAAGCACCAAGGCTCTTCTGTCATTGTCATTCCTCTATCCTACAATTGGATTTTCAACAAGGTGGGATTGAAGTGACATAGCCCTTGGTACACCCTTCTCAAATAAACTTTGAACAATTGCATCCACATTATTTGGGCTAGAGGAGGTTGCTAAGTGTGGACAATTACAAGTAAGGGTGGTGAATCTTCAATGTCCAAACTCTAGGTAGTGCCCCTAGGTTTTGTGATTATAGTTAAGACTTTCTCCCCCTTTTTGGTAGCATCGCCCACTTGCACAAGTGAGCTAGAGGTTAGGTCCACCATATCCATAGGTTCTTGTGGACTTAGTTGAGCACGCCTAGCAGGCCTCTCAACTAACTTAACCTTGAGATCGGTAATCTCAAGTTGCTAATTAAGTACCTACCTTTGTAAGTTAGCCACCTAAGATTCAAGGTGACCAACCTTAGAGACCAAGTAGGTGCAGGTTTTTGTCAATGTTTGCACCTTTAGTTGCATACTCCCCTTATCTTCATCAGATGAATCATGGAGGGATGAGAGTACATGACCAAAGTCATCTCCCTCACCACCAGATATTGGTTCTTGGAATCTTGATTTCCCGTACTCCATGGCAGCTTCATGAGAAGTGTCAAGGGTCTGGGTTGGCATGGTTGAGGTCTTAAAGATGTAATCATTTTCAAAAATGAGAGCCTCTTCCATATGGACCTATTGAACAAGTACAGAGAGGTCCACCTCAGTTATGGGTGGATAATGTGAGCTAGATATGGGGGTATCAGAAGCACTCATCTCTCTTTGAGTAGAGGAGGAGAAGTGAAACTTATAGTACTCACTAAATCCCATATCCTCATCATGATAGAATTGTATGTTAGGGATTGGTTGATTGCGGTCCAACGATAGGGGATGGTAACTGTCCCCTGAAGGTTATTCATCTGAGTTTTGAGACTCAGGATAAAGGCTTGAGGCTAGGGAACATTAGGATGAGATTGAGGAACCTCAGCACTGAATATTAAATGAATGGGAGTGGTCTGCTCATCAGGAGAAGTGGGAGCTCTTGGTTCCACTTCCTCCTGTATGGGTAAGTGTATGCGGGCCTGCTCAATCTGAATAGACTGAGCAGGGGTTCATTTGGATTTTCTCTGGTAGGTGATGGTTATTTGTGGCTATGTGGGTGGTGAAGATGAAGAAGGTGTGGGTTCAACATTGGCTCGTGCTGCCAAGTTGTCATCTTGAGTAGGGAGCTCTAACATTTTTAGGACAAGGGTTGTTTCTACCCTAGAAAAACCAACAGTGGTTTACTCATTGTTTTGAAGATGTCGGGTTCACATTTGACAGTTGACAATGTGATGGACATATCTAGGGAACATGTAATATTCTAAGGAATCTATGTTGGCAAGTAAGTTTGTGTATACAAACTAGGAGTACTTGAACTTGATCCCCTAGACCACTCCATGGACTATATGGGATAGGTCTTTTGGAACATGGTCCCATCCACCATGTTTGTTTGATAATGAATAGATTACAACATGGAGGAGGCATTTCTGTTGGAAAGAGACCTTACTCTTTTTTAAGGTTTTGACAGAGTAGTCCCCTTCATAGCACATCAGCTGGAATGATCCGGTGACTACTTTTGGGAAGGATAGTTCATCTTCTTCATCATCCAACCTTAAGTGTTTGATGGTGGCTGGAGTGATGAACACCATCTTCCCATGCACTGATGGAGATAGTGCCTTTTCACCATCCAAGATAACCTCTTGGCAGGTCCTCTCGAATTCCAAAAGTTGATCTTCATAAAGTGGAGGATCTATTGTGAGTGTAGTGAGGTAGGATGAGTGTCCAAAATAGTTGCAAATACCTGAAAAACTAGGGTCTTTATCGGATGATAACAGAGCAACCTGAAGTAATTGGTTTTCAAGAATGTCGTATATTGCTCTCAAGTGTTTAACAAAAATTACAAGGCTTAGTCCCTAAGGGCTGATACATGAGATACTTTATACTACATCCTATAGCCAGTCATACTTTTAAGACTAGCTGGAACACTAATCTATACAACAAGATCATTGTTAAGTCAAACGACAGATTGCCTTTTGACATGTGACTATGACATGCCATAGCTCATATCCTTATCTAATATAAAAAGAAAAAAAGTACAAAGTAGAAAGTTACAAACTCAATGACCATAATCTACAGTTGACAAAAGTATGGAATTATCACCAACTTGTATAAGTTGGTGAGTCTTTAGAGGTGGAAGCGAAAAGTGGTTCAGCTTTATCAAAAGTATGTCAGAGAAAGCATGTCTTCTTTGTCTTCGGAAGAAATCAGTCTCTTGGCTTCGGAAGACTTTGTCTTGAAGCTTCGGAAGACTTCATCTTTGGCTTCGAAAGAAATGATCATTTGGCTTCGAAAGAAATGATCATTTGGCTTTTGAAGATTTGACACTTAGAGAGTATCTTTGTGCTTTTGTCAAATCTTCCGAAGTAACTTCCCTGTACTTCAGAATGCATGCTAAGAGATCTTTGTTAAGCATCAACCTCTATGATAACTCTTACAAACCCCCCCTAGGCTGATGCTACCAAAACTTTAGAGAATCTTTGAGTCTTGATCTTCATTTGCTCATAGTCCTCGTCAGAATCAGAAACATTCCTTTCTTCATTAGCAAATACGAATTCTTTAAACTCTCAAAGTATCTTCTTATGTCCAAGAGATCATGCAAAGGAAGATTGAGCATATTTTGCAGGAAGTATATATTTTGACTTCCTTGATCTCTTGTGACATACCATGTGTATGGGTTTGTTGAGAATTCCCAGGACACAATGGGTCCCTCAGCAGCAAGAGGCTCTACATGAAATGGAGTTGGTTGGGCAGCCTCTTCTGGTTCACCCTCAGGATGTTCTGACTCATCCTGAGGTGTAGAGGTGGATGTCTTGAACTTCTTCTTCTTTCTCTTGTCCCTTCTAATGGCCATCCTTTTCCTCTTTCTGTACTTTAACTAAGAAGGTTGGTCTTGAGCACCAGGTGTTCTCTCTGTATCCTTCTCAGTTGGGTCCCTTTCCTCCACATGTTTAGAAGGAGAAGGCTCGGAACCCTGCTATGGGTCAGAATTCATAAAGTGGAGGATCTATTGTGAGTGCAGTGAGGTAGGATGAGTGTCCAAAATAGTTGCAAATACCTGAAAAACAAGGGTCTTTATCGGATGATAACAGAGCAACCTGAAGTAATTGGTTTTCAAGAATGTCGTATATTGCTCTCAAGTGTTTAACAAAAATTACAAGGCTTAGTCCCTAAGGGCTGATACATGAGATACTTTATACTACATCCTATAGCCAGTCATACTTTTAAGACTAGCTGGAACACTAATCTATACAACAAAATCATTGTTAAGTCAAACGACAGATTGCCTTTTGACATGTGACTATGACATGCCATAGCTCATATCCTTATCTAATATAAAAAGAAAAAAAGTACAAAGTAGAAAGTTACAAACTCAATGACCATAATCTACAGTTGACAAAAGTATGGAATTATCACCAACTTGTATAAGTTGGTGAGTCTTTAGAGGTGGAAGCGAAAAGTGGTTCAGCTTTATCAAAAGTATGTCAGAGAAAGCATGTCTTCTTTGTCTTCGGAAGAAATCAGTCTCTTGGCTTCGGAAGACTTTGTCTTGAAGCTTCGGAAGACTTCATCTTTGGCTTCGAAAGAAATGATCATTTGGCTTCGAAAGAAATGATCATTTGGCTTTTGAAGATTTGACACTTAGAGAGTATCTTTGTGCTTTTGTCAAATCTTCCGAAGTAACTTCCTTGTACTTCAGAATGCATGCTAAGAGATCTTTGTTAAGCATCAACCTCTATGATAACTCTTACAAACCCCCCTAGGCTGATGCTACCAAAACTTTAGAGAATCTTTGAGTCTTGATCTTCATTTGCTCATAGTCCTCGTCAGAATCAGAAACATTCCTTTCTTCATTAGCAAATACGAATTCTTTAAACTCTCAAAGTATCTTCTTATGTCCAAGAGATCATGCAAAGGAAGATTGAGCATATTTTGCACGAAGTATATATTTTGACTTCCTTGATCTCTTGTGACATACCATGTGTATGGGTTTGTTGAGAATTCCCAGGACACAATGGGTCCCTCAGCAGCAAGAGGCTCTACATGAAATGGAGTTGGTTGGGCAGCCTTTTCTGGTTCACCCTCAGGATGTTCTGACTCATCCTGAGGTGTAGAGGTGGATGTCTTGAACTTCTTCTTCTTTCTCTTGTCCCTTCTAATGGCCATCCTTTTCCTCTTTCTGTACTTTAACTAAGAAGGTTGGTCTTGAGCACCAGGTGTTCTCTCTGTATCCTTCTCAGTTGGGTCCCTTTCCTCCACATGTTTAGAAGGAGAAGGCTCGGAACCCTGCTATGGGTCAGAAGATGAAGTTGTCTTTGATGCAGCTCTAGGATCAGGTTGTGTTGTCTCTTCGGGTTCAACCTTCACCTCAACTTCAGGTGCAGCCTGACTTGGTGGAGAACGCAAGTCTACCAGCTCACCTTCTTTAATCCTCTGCTTGATCCTTCTTATATGCTTATCCATGATGGATAGAGACATAGGACCAAGTCTCCTTCCGAAGAACCCATACAACTTCAAGAAGCTTACCATCTTTTGTCTGTCAGTAGACTTTTTTTCTGTGACAACTCGAGGTTTCAGGGTAACACCTCTACCGTCGTCTAATCTTTCTTTAATATTTTAAAATATATCAATTTAATTATTAATAAGTGATAATGATTATTATTGTTGTTATTATTATTATTAGTAACTAAATCAACCTAAATGCAAGTTATGTTAAAATGTAGGGACTAAACGTGTCTACCCACCAAACTCAACCTCACTTAATACACCCAACCCCATAACCGTCCCCCCATACCACGTTTCCATAATTCGTAACCTTAACAACTGGCAGCCCCTCCTTTGTGGCCGAGCAACCTTTACACCGGAACAGCTCCCTCCGTCTCCGATCGAGGGAATCGGCAGCCACGAACGGTGTATAAATTCATTTACTATTTCGCTCAGTATGTTCATCTACTATTATCCTTATTCTTTACGTTATGGTTTCGAGTTTTGGGTCACGGCTCTTCATGCTACTCCTTGTGTGAGATCGAGTTGATGTGAGTATGATTCATTCGGTTAAATGTATGTGTGAATAGGTGTAGGCGCATCGGGATTGTACTGTTGTATGTCCCGGTGCGAACCGGCGATGCTCTTAGTTAGGGGTGGCCGAGAGTGACCATGGGTTTCTGTGGGGAAACGGTTGGGATGGAGTTGAGTGTGTGTGTTGTTCTACAAAATGTGTAGTTTCTTGTTGTTGGATTCTCGGCAGTGTGTGTGTTTCTGTTGATATATATATGCATCTAGATGTGAATGGTGTGTCTTGTGTGTGTGTGTTCTTATGTGTATAAATGTGTGAATTGTTGATTGTGTGTGTGTTTTGTTATGATTTCTTTTCCTTTGTGATGTGAGTTTAGTGGGTGTTTAATGCATTACTGTGTGTTATGTGGCAGTGTGTGTGTGTGTTCTCGTGCGTGTATGTGTGGGTGTTTCTTTTCTTTTTATTTGTGACATTTTGTAATGGGTCATCATGGGGGCAAAGCTTATGGTATGTCATGTCCTCATGAATGGGTATGAATTATGTAAGAGTTGCATGAGTTGTCGCCATGCTAGTATACGTAAGGTATGTAAAAGACGTTATGATTATGTGTGTGTGTTCCGGTTCATGGTTTGTGCATGTGAGGAATTGTGTGATTGGCTAGCATTAAAACCGAGACGTGAACGTGAAACCGTACAATCCTTGTGTTAATAATTAATAATTAATGTTAAATTATATATTAACTGAAATTCAGGTTATTCGGGAACCTAGATTTCCTGTTCTCTGCATTACTTTGTTGCTGTGCTTTTGAGGTGAGTTCTCAGCCTCTCTTCACCTACTTTCTTTGGGGTGAAAGAAACGTGTGTTCTAAACGTATTTTCATTTGATCAGTTTTACTATAATGTACGTATTATAGCGAGGTAATTCTGAGTAGATCTACTGGGTTTGACAAACCCCACCCGGGCTAGTCGCGCTAGCACGACTGCATGTCAAACGCGTGTTTAATTGACCTAATTTCTGTTGTTGTGACCTGGTATTCATAGCCGAGGCCTTCATTTACATTGTCGGTTTCGGTTGCGAACTTCATACACTATGTAACTTGTTGAGTAGACTAGCTATCCACTGATATTACTTTGTTTATTGTATCTGCTTACATTATGTTCTGTTTATCAAAACCTGTGAACTCAACAACCTTGTGTTGAAACTTTAGCATGTTTCTTTTAGGTTCTTAAGGTGCGCACGATTAGGATCATTTCACTATTGCATTCATCATTGTTGGGTCTGCTGAACGATTTACATTTTCTACAAATTACATTTTACCTGGTTTGCGCGTGTTTGCGCCATTTGAATTACGAATTATTACGCTTCCGCAATTATTTTAATGCTTACGTTACAAACTCTGTTTTGGAAATTTCAAACGTTAACAAGCAATTATGTTTTGTAATGGATGTGTCATTTGGTGTAACTAGTGGCTGAGATCCTGGTATGTCACACGCCTAACGGTAAAACCCCGTTTGTGGAAAGTGAGGGTGTGACATATTGGTATCAGAGCCAATGGTTATAGCGAACTAAAATTAAATTTGCATCTCATTTGCATTGCATTTAGACTATAGCCTAATGCCTTAGTTACACGCATATAGACACATTTATCTTCATTAGTTGGCCCTGTTTGCTTTACTTGTCGGGCTACTTGACGTTGCTCATTCCTGAGAGCGGTTCTTTGCAGGAATGGCATCATCATCATCTGCGCCTTCTTCTTCTTCTCGAGGAAAGAGACCTGTTTACTATGATGTTATACCTCCTCCTACGGGTCCATACGAGTGGCCCATGTGTCCTAATAATAATGAGGAGCTTGATTATGACCAACCTTTTGCCTTACCTCAGTACCCACCTGTTCATCACTGGGAATACTATCCTCACTTCATGACTAGATTGATTCAGGAGCAAAATGTTCCCTTACCTCCTGAAAGTCGACCTCGTACTAGGTCCACTCCGGCTATGGATCCTAATGCCCCTACCTTACCTCCCCTTCCTTGTCCTCCCGATCAGGCCATGGCAGCTATGGCAGCCGCTTTACATCTTCAGCGTAAATGTGTTGCCAAACTGTGGGACGATAATAGGGAACTGAGGAAAGTGGTGAGGGAGTCGGCGGAGGAAATCAAGCAATTAAAGAGGCGGCTCGATGCGTTGGTGGATCACCGTAACGACCATGTGGACCATGTCACCGGTATAGTGGAGCATGTTGATGCTGGTGAAAGATGACTCGAAAACCTAGAGGGTCAAGTCATCGCACTGAATGCAGTGCCGGAACCTGCAGAAGAAGATCCTAAGGAACAGCCAGAAGACGAACCCAAGAATAGCACTGGATCTGTTACGTCTCATTGATTTCTATGTTCACTTCATTTCTTATAACTGTCTAACTTTTACGTACTGTGCACCTAGATGGGGAGGGTTGTTCCCATCCGACTGACATATTTGGATTTTGATGTTTGGTTTAATTGATTGTACACGTGCTTACAATTTGTTTTATCAGAGATTATTGTTTGAATACTAAGTTGTGGTTATGCTAAATTCTTTTAATTGCTTATACTTAAATGATGTTGATATGTTGCATATTACTTATTTTTGTATGTTGTGATTGTTAAGAATGTCTGGACGTGGTCGTGGACGTGGACATGGTCGTGGAACCATTAACATGACACCAGCAGAGTTGGCTGCTTTATTCAATCAGCATGTGGCTGATGCATTGGCAAACCATAACCCTAATCCGCAGGCCGCTCCGATTGGTAAGCAATACCAAATTCGTTCTGATGTTAATGTTCCATCAGTCTTGTTAAGTTGTAACATTCGTTTCATATTTCCAAAGTCTTGATCTAAATTCGTTGTAGGTCAAGGAGCCTACACATTCAAGTCCTTTATGGACTGTAAACCAAATCCATTCACTGGAGCGGAAAGAGCTGTAGGACTCCTACGGTGGTTTGAGAAACTCGAGTCTGTATTCGAGATGTGCAGCTCCCCAGTGGCAAATCGGGTCAAATACGCCACCAGCGCTCTGGATGGTGCTGCATTATCTTGGTGGAACACCCAGGTACAGATGTTGGGTGTTGAGACTGCTAACCAGACAGTTTGGGAAGATTTCAAGAACTTAATGAAGGAAGAATGCTTCCCCTGTGAGGAGGTGCAGAAGCTAGAGGCAGAATTCTGGAACCTCAAAATGATGGGTTCTGAGATCGAGGCGTACACCACTCAATCTCACGAGCTCGCTACCATGTGCCCTAATATGGTCAACCCTCCTTTTCTGAGGATTGAGAGATACCTTCATGGATTGTCTCCGGAAATCCAGAGCATGGTCATCGCTTCAAGACCAAACACTATACAAGAGGCGATCAGACTGGCTAACAATTTAACAGACCAGGCTGTTGCACAGGGTAAGCTACCCCCGCGCGATTCCGCGTCAGCAATTGCTGATGGTAACAATAAAAGGAAGTGGGAGTCTGGTCCCAATAGCAAGCAGAGTACCTCTCAATAGCAGCAACGACAATCCCGGAAGTTTGATAACTCTCGTTCATCCAATCAATCATCCTCTTCATCACAGCATGGTGGTGGCTACATCGGGACTTTACCTAAGTGTAACAAATGCAACTACCACCACAACGGGCCTTGCAACAAGAATACCTGCGAGAGAAGTGGTAAGTTTGGGCACGCTGCTAAGAACTGCCGGGTGAACTTAGCAGCTAAACAGCCAGCACAACCAGATGAACAAAAAGGCTGTTATGAGTGCGGTTAACCTGGGCACTTCAAGAGAAACTTCCCAAAATTGAAGAAAAGCAATGGTGGTGGAAATGGTGCTGACAACCGCAATGGCAACGGCAATGGAAATGGCAATGGAAATGGCGGTGCCAAGAGGAGAGCCTTTGTCATTGGTTCTGGTGAGGCTCGTAATGATCCTTCTACTGTAACTGGTAAATTTCCTATCAATGGTTGTTTTGCCTCTGTACTAGGGGTGTTCAAAAAATTCAATATCCGAAAATATCCAAAATTCAATCCGTATCAAAATCCGAATAAAACGATCCGAATTCTTATTCGGATATTCGGATCGGATCTCATCTGAATCCGAATTTCTTATTCGGATTTCGGATTTCATAATTTTTTTTTTCGGATTGTTCGGATTATTCGGATATCCGATTAATCCGAAAAAGAATTCAACTATTTTTCTAGCCTAATACTCATTAGCCAACTACCTATTCTATTTTCAACTCAATATTAAAGAATATTAACACATTTTAGTCATCTAATCCTAAATAATTATACAATAATCGATTGTTGTTCTAAACTATAGATTATATTCTTCGGGTTTTATATAATTAGTTATTATGTTTCAATTTGGGTTCACGTCAAATTTGTATTTTTAGATTTTATATCTTTTGTTATGATTTTAAACTTACAAAATGTTAAGAAAAAAAAATTAGCAAAAAAATTAAGAACAAATAAATAAAAATTTTTGTTATTTAGTTTATTCGGATTATTCCGATAATTTAGGATTATTTGGATATATATCCGAATCTGATCCGAATTGAATTCGGATAGATTCGGATCGGATAGAGATATCCTTATTCGGATCGGATCGGATTTCGGATAGGGTTCTAAAATTTTCATATCCTCTGTACTGTTTGATTCTGGTGCTGATAGGAGTTTCATTTCGCATAAGTTCAGTTGATTATTAGATGTTAACTCTGCAGCCTTAGATACGAACTAGACAGTAGAAATAGCTGACGGTAAGATAATAGAGTCTTCTTATATATACCAAGGTTGTAAGATAAGTCTGTATGGGCACGATTTTGATATTGATCTTCTATCTATTACGCTCGGTAGCTTCGATGTCGTTGTCGACATGGATTGGTTGTCTAGGAACCAAGCTGAAATTATTTGTCGCGAGTAGCTTATTCGACTACCTTTGCCTGATGGAGAGATACTCATAGTGGAAGGCGACAAGAGTGGTGCTATGGCCGGCATCATCTCTTACTTGAAAGCTCAGAAGTGTCTGAGAAAAGGGCAGCCAGCGATTTAAGCACTAGTTACTGAAAACACCACTGAGGGGAAGCGACTAGAAGACATTCCTGTTGTTAGAGATTTTCCTAAGGTATTTCCCGAGGACTTGCCTAGTCTTCCCCCACACAGGCAAGTAGAATTTCAGATTGAGTTGACACCGGGAGCTGTCCCTATCGCTCGGGCGTCGTATCGTTTGGCACCAAACGAGCTTCAAGAATTGTCGAAATAGTTGCAGGAACTGTTAGACAAAGGCTTTATACGTCCAAGTTCTTCACCTTGGGGAGCACCTATGTTATTCGTGAAGAAGAAAGATGGAACCTTTCGGAAGTACATTGATTATCGAGAATTGAACAAGGTTACTGTAAAGAATCATTACCCTCTTCCCCGTATCGATGACCTATTTGACCAACTGCAAGGATCGAGTTATTATTCAAGGAATTGATTTAAGGTCTAGATATCATCAGCTTAGGGTTCGAGAAGAAGACATATCCAAGACAGCTTTCAGAACTCGATATAGGCACTTTGAATTCGCAGTCATGCCATTTGGTTTAACGAACGCTCCTGCAGTCTTTATGGATCTCATGAACCGTGTTTGTAAACCCTATTTAGACAAGTTTGTCATCGTCTTCATTGATGACATACTCATTTATTCCAAGAATAGGGAGAAACATGAGGAACACTTAAGGACTATTCTAGAGCTTTTGAAAACAAAACAACTATATGCCAAGTTTTCCAAATGTGACTTCTGGATGAGAGAAGTACAGTTCCTAGGGCATGTAGTTAATGAGAATGGCATCCATATTGATCCGTCTAAGATTGAGGCAATTAAGAATTGGCCCGACGACGCCTACTAAGTTGCGCCAATTTCTGGGGTTAGAAGGTTACTATCGACGTTTCATAGAAGGATTTTCAAAACTTGCACAGCCTTTGGCTGCCCTAACTCACAAAGGAACTGTTTACAAATGGGGTAGTATGGAAAAAGCGGCTTTCCAAGCACTTAAGGACAAACTATGTAGTGCGCCGATCTTGGCGTTACCTGAAGGAACTGACGATTTCGTGGTGTATTGTGAAACGTCAATTCAGGGTTTGGGTTGCATGTTGATGCAACGCGAGAAAGTGATAGCTTATGCATCAAGACAACTCAAGGTGCATGAGAAGAACAATACAACTCACGACTTGGAGTTGGGAGCTGTAGTATTCACACTCAAGATTTGAAGGCATTACTTGTATGGAACCAAGTGCACGATCTTCACCGATCATAAGAGTCTTCAGCACATCTACGAACAGAAGGAACTGAACATGAGACAACGACGATGGTTGCAACTGCTAAATGATTACGACTATGCCATTAAGTACCATACGGGAAAGGCTAACGTGGTAGCCGACGCCTTTAGTCGTAAGGAAACCCTCAAGCCTCGTCGTGTCTGTGCGTTATAGTTAACCATCCATTCTGACCTACCATCACAGATTAAGAACGCTCAGGTTGAGGCATTACAAGAGTAGAACATCAACTCAGAATCTCTCAGGGGAACTGAGAAATTATTTCAGGAGAAGTCAAATGGTCTTCTTACTATAAAGACCAGGTATGGGTTTTGATGTTTGGTAATCTCAGGAAATTGGTGATGGATGAAGCTTACAAGTCCTGTTATTCAGTACATCCTGGATCTGACAAGATGTACCAAGACCTAAAGGTCATTTATTGGTGGCCTAACATGAAAGCTGAAATTGCCATTTACGTGTCCAAGTGTCTAACTTGCTCTAAGGTCAAAGTGGAATATAAGAAACTGTCAGGTCTACTTCAACAACCAGAAATTCCAATATGGAAATGGGAGAATATATCTATGGACCTCGTCACTAAGTTACCTCGTGCACAGACCGGAAACGACACCATTTGGGTAATAGTGGATCGTTTGACCAAGTCAGCACAATTCTTAGCCATTCGTGAGACCTACAAGATGGATAAACTGGCACAAATTTATTTGAAGGAAATTGTGTCACGACATGGAGTGCCATTCTCGATCATCTCTGATCATGACGCACAATTCACTTTGCACTTCTGGCAGTCACTGCAGAAGTCATTAGGCACTCATCTGGATATGAGCACGGCTTATCATCCATAGACAGATGGTCAGACATAACGCACAATTCAAACCCTAGAAGATATGCTTAGGGCATGCGTTATTGATTTTGGAAATAGTTGGGAAACCCATCTGCCTTTGGTTGAATTCTCATACAATAACAGTTTTCATATGAGCATCAAAGGCGCACCATTTGAGGCACTTTACGGTAGGAAGTGTAGATCACCTCTCTGTTGGACTTAAGTCGGTGATAGTAAGTTAACTGGTCCTGAACTTATTCATGAAACCACGGAGAAAATCGTTCAGATTTGTAACCGTATGGCGGCAGCTCGTGATCGTCAAAAAAGTTACGCAGATCAAAGGAGAAAGCCTTTAGAGTTTCATGTCGGTGACAAGGTGTTGTTAAAGGTTTCACCTTGGAAGGGTGTGATACGCTTTGGAAAGCATGGAAAGTTAAACCCTAGATACATTGGACCGTTTGAGATTGTCAAGAGAATTGGTCCTATGGCTTATCACCTAAACTTACCTGCGGAACTCGATGGTGTTCATAACGTGTTCCATGTCTCAAGCCCGAAAAAGTGTTTAGCCGATGAATCACTCGTTGTTCCATGGGAGGAACTGGAGATTGATGAACAACTTCGTTTCATTGAAGAACCAGTTGAGATTATGGATCAAGAAGTCAAAACCCTAAAGCGTAGTAAGATTCCTATTATGCTCGTTTGGTGGAATTCAAAGCATGGACCAGAATTTACCTGGGAACACGAGGATCAAATAAAGAAGAAGTATCCACAACTTTTCAAAGATCAGGCATCTACTTCTTAAGGTATCATTCGTATGATATCCTTCCTTTAAACTTCGAGACAAAATTCCCTTCAACAGGGATATGATGTCACAACTCTCGTGAAACCTCATAATTCTTTCTTATTGGATTTGTCCCAGATTCGAAGAAACCCCATTCTACATACGCTACCAATCGCTAAATTTCATGTTCCTTGTTGAATCTGAAGTCCTAATTTTCGGGACGAAAATTCCTTCAACAAGGGAATGATGTGACAACTCGAGGTTTCAGGGTAACACCTCTACCGACATCTAATCTTTCTTTAATATTTTAAAATACATCAATTTAATTATTAATAAGTGATAATGATTATTATTGTTGTTATTATAATTATTAGTAACTAAATCAATCTAAATGCAAGTTATGTTAAAATGTAGGGACTAAAGGTGTCTACCCACCAAACTCAACCTCACTTAATATACCCAACCCCATAACCGACCCCTCCACACCACGTTTCCACAATTCATAACCCTAACAACCGGCAGCCCCTCCTTTGTGGTCGAGCAACCTTTACACCAGAACAGCTCCTTCCGTCTCCGATCGAAGGAATCGGCGGCCACAAACGGTGTACAAATTCGTTTAGTATTTTGCTCGGTATGTTCATCGACTATTATCCTTATTCTTTACGTTACGGTTTTGAGTTTTGGGTCACGGCTCTTCATGCTACTCCTTGTGTGAATCGAGTTGATGTGAGTATGATTCATTCGATTAAATGTATGTGTGAATAGGTGTAGGCGTATCGGGATTGTATTGTTGTATGTCTCGGTGCGAACCGGCGGTGCTCTCAGTTGGGGGTGGCCGAGAGTGGCCATGGGTTTCTGTGGGGAAACGGTTGGGATGGAGTTGAGTGTGTGTGTTGTTCTACAAAATGTGTAGTTGCTTGTGGTTGGATTATCGGCAATTTGTGTGTTTCTGCTGATATATATATGCATCTAGATGTGAATGGTGTGTCTTGTGTGTGTGTTCTTATGTATATAAATGTGTGAATTGTTGATTGTGTGTGTGTTTTGTTATGATTTCTTTTCCTTTGTGGTGTGAGTTTAATGGGTGATTAATGCATAAGTGTGTGTTATATGGCTGTGTGTGTGTGTTCTCGTGCTTGTATGTGTGGGTGTTTCTTTTCTTTTTGTTTGTGACAATTTATAATTGGTCATCATGGGGGCAAAGCTTATGGTATGTCATGTCCTCATGAATGGGTATGAATTATGTAAGAGTTGCGTGAGTTGTTACCATGCTAGTATACGTAAGGTTTGTAAAAGGCGTTATGATTATGTGTGTGTGTTCCGGCTCATGGTCTGTGCATGTGAGGAATTGTGTGATTGGCTGGCATTGAAACCGAGACGTGAACGCGAAACCGTACAATCCTTGTGTTAATAATTAATAATTAATAATTAATGTTAAAATATATATTAACTGAAATTCAGTTTTTTCGGGAACCTAGATTTCCTGTTCTCTGCATTACCTTGTTGCTGTGCTTTTGAGGTGAGTTCTCAGCCCCTCTTAACCTACTTTCTTTGGGGTGAAAGAAACGTATGTTCTAAACATATTTTCATTTGATCAGTATTACTGTAATGTCACTTGTTTACTAGTGTTATACCATACTTAAGTCCTCATACTCGAACCGTTAATGTAAGTATTATAGCGAGGTAATTCTGAGTAAATCTGCTGGGTTTGACAAACCCACCCGGGCTAGCCGCGCTAGCATGACTTCATGTCAAACGGGTGTTTAATTGACCTATTTTCTGTTACTGTGACCTGGTATTCACAGCCGAGGCCTTCATTTACATTGTTAGTTTCAGTTGCGAACTTCATACACTATGTAACTTGTTAAGTAGACTAGCTATCCACTGATATTACTTTGTTTACTGTATCTGCTTACATTATGTTATGTTTATCAAAACCTGTGAACTCACCAACCTTGTGTTGACACTTTAGCATGTTTCTTTCATGTTCTTAAGGTGCGCACGATTAGGATCATTTCACTATTGCATTCATCATTGTTGGGTCTGCTAAACGATTTACATTTTCTACAAATTACATTTTACCTGGTTTGCGCGTGTTTGTGCCATTTGAATTATGAATTATTATGCTTCCGCAATTATTTTAATGTTTACGTTAGAAACTCTGTTTTGGAAATTTCAAACGTTAACAAGCAATTATGTTTTGTAATGGATGTGTCATTTGGTGTAACTAGTGGTTGAGATCCTGGTATGTCACGCGCCTAACGGTAAAACCTCTTTTGTGGAAATTGAGGGTGTGACATTTTCATTGGCTTTGATGGTGGCTCTTGACTTAGCAGCCTCCTCTTTCATTTTCCTTTTAGCAGTTTTTCTTTTGGTTTGAGCTTCTTCTTACAGCTGCTTTAGGTACTCAAACTCTATATACTCAAATGAAAGAGGGTGAAGAGCTGCTGCCTAATAGAGACCTGTGGCACTCAGGTGGGTTATCATGTTTTGTCTGTCTTGTTCCCTAGCCACCTAAGTTTCTTCTTCAACAGCCATAGTCTTTTATTCAGAACTTTCCTGAACTTGAGAGAGAATAGAGGCTTTGTATAGTTTCTTTCTTTTTCACTCTTCTTTGATTTGGAGGAGCAATTCTGCACAGCCTCCCTCCTCTCTTTTGGCACCTCTGTGTCTCCCAGTTCATTCAATTCATCCAAGGGAAGAGAGATTAGTTTATCAACATTGTAGTTTCTAGACACCAGATAGTTCAATCTAGCTACCCTCAACTCATCATCTTGATTATTTGGCCTATGGGCAGCTCTGATTGCAGCTTGCATAAAGCTGGGGGTCTCTCTTGTTTTCTCTCCCCTTGCCTTCCTCTTCCTCTCCCTTTTCTTCTCCTCAATCTCCTCAGGAGTCCTTTTCATTTTCACTTTGTCAATTATTGGCCTGTATGACTCAGGGTGGAGAGAGCTTTGGCCTTCATGAGTTTGTTCTGAACTTGAGCTCCGGCCAGGGAGAGGCTGTGAGACACATTCACCGGCAGGTGTTTCACTAAGGGTACCGGGTGCTGAAGTAGATCCCTTCACAAGATTCATAGGGTCTACTACTAGGCCTTCAACCAAGGTTTCCCCTACAAAGCTAATCTTAGGGTCTGCCTCTATATCCAGTTGACTAACAGTTTTCCCTACTAGCCTCTGTCTATATAAAACTTATCTTCTTCTGAATTCTTCAAGCACCCTTTGTTGTATTCTCTTGGCTAACCTACCAGCCTGCTTGTTTTGACTTGGGTTGGCAAGAGGCAGGTCAATTAGAGAGAACCTCTCATAGAATCTCAGGGTATGAAAATTGAAGACTTCTTGTTGCCCCTAAGACATAGAGAGTACCAAGGCCTTTCTTTCATCATCATACCACAATGCCACTATTGGATTTTCAGCAGTGTGGGATGGGGCAGACATGGCCTTTGTATTCCTTCCTCAAATAAACTGTGTAGCATGGCATCCATATCAATGTGAGCCTAAGGAAGTTGTTGAGTCTAGACAACTGCAAGTGAGAGTGGTAAATCCTCATTGTCCATACTTTGAGCAGAACTCCTAGGTATGTGGTTGCAGTTAAGACTTTCTCCCTCTCTTTGGTAGCATCACGTACTTGCATAGGTGAGCTAGAGGTTAGGTCCACTACTTCCATAGGTTCTTGTGGTCCTAGTTGAGTTTGCCTGGTAGGCCTCTCAGCTAACTTTCCTTAAGATTGATGATCCCAAGTTGCTGATCAAACACCCGCCTTTGAAGGATTGTCACCTAAGAAATTCCAGGGGACTCACCTTTGAAACTAAATAGGTGCATAATTTAGATAGTTTTCGCACCTTTAGTTGCAGACTCCCCTCATCTTTATCAGAAGAATCATGGGGGATGAGAGAACATGACCAGAGTCAGTTTCCTCACCGCCATGGATTGTTTCTTGGCTCCTAGATTTCCTCTGCTCCAAGACAGCTTCAGGAGAAGTGTCAAGGAGCTGAGTTGCCATGGTTGAGGTCTTAATGATGTAATCATTTGCAAAAGTTAGAGCCTCTTCCATATGGAGTTCCTGAACAAGTTTAGAAGAGTCCACCTCAGTTGGTGTTGAATGATGTGGGCTAGAAATGGGTGTTTCAGGAGCAATCATCTTTCTTTGAGTAGGGAAGGAGAAGGGAGGCTCATGGTACTCACTGAAATCTAGATCTTCATCATTATAGAAATCAAGGTTTGGAATTAGTTGTTTGAGATCTAGAGGATGGGGATGGTAATATTCCCCTAAAGGTTGTTCACTTGAGTTTTTAGACTCAGAGTGAAGGCTTTCAGTTTGGGCAATGAGCTTATCAGGTTGAGCTTGAGGAACCTTAGCACTTATTAAAGAAGTAATGGAACTGGTTTGCTTCTCAGGGGAAGTATGAGCTTTTCTTTCCACTTCCTCCTGCATGGGTAAGTATTTGGGGGCCTGCTCAATCTGAATAGACTGAGCAGGGGTTCGCTTAGATTTTCTGTAGTAGGTGATGGTGATTTGAGGTTGTGAGGGTGAGGTAGAGATTTCAAGTGTAGGTTCAACATTGACTGGTGTTGTCAAGTTGTCACTTGGAACAGGGAGCTCTAATATTTTTTGGATTAGGGCTGTTTCTACCCCTGAGAAACCAACAGTGGTTTTTCTCATGATTTTAAAGATGTCGGGCTTCATCTGTCCCAATATAAGAGTCTTACCTGTTCCCCTCAACTATGAGCCCAGTTTAGAGTTGAGAATGTGCCGGACATATCTAGGGAGTCCAAGTTGGCAACCAGATTTGTCTAGACAAACTGAGAGTACTTGAACTTGACCCCCTTGTACCATCCCATGGACTATGTAGTATAAGTCCTTAAGGATTTGGTTCCATCCTCCAAGTTTGTTAGATAAGTAGTGAATAATTTATATGTAGGAGGTACTTCCATTGGTAAGCAACCTTATCCTTCTTGAAGGTCCTTACTGTGAAGTCCCCTTCATAGCACATTTGTCAGAAGGAAGTGTTGACAGATTGTTTTGGGAAGGATGTTTCACCTTCAGCATCATCCAGACTCAGATGATTGTTGATTGTGGCTGGAGTGATAAAAATAGTCATGCCCTTCACTTGGGTTTGAAGTGCCTCCTTACCGTCCAAGATAACCTCTTGGCAGGTCTTTCAAAATTCCAACAGACGATCTTCATAGAGTGGGGGGTCTATTGTAAGGGCGATGAGGTAAGATGAGTGAGCAAGAAAGCTGTAGACGTTTGATTGATAACGTTTTAGCACTTCTGACGTGTGGATTAACGTGCAAAATATTATTAAATACTTGATTACATAAATTTTCAATACTAAAATAATAATAACAATGCTCATACGAGAAAACACTTAAACCAGTTAAACGTGTTGAATACATGATATTTATGTGTTCGAACTCATTTAATTATCAAACAAATTTTAAATATGATCAAATAAATAATATTTAAATATTTGTAACATTTAAAGAATTATCTCATCGTTAAATAAAAATTCAAAACGTAGCTTGAAACGATTTCGAGCGGGAGACGAAATGACCCGGTAGAAAACCCACTCATTTAACCACCCCACATATAAAACCCTTCTTTTCTTAATTTTAGGGTTTCAACCCAACTTTTAGAGAGAGAAAGAGTGAGGCGGCAGTGTCAACCCCCTCCCCATCTCAACTCCAGATGTCGGTGGCTGGGCAGTTGCGCAGAATGCGAGTAGCGGCAAGTGACTAGCCTCCTCCGACCCTCCTTGATGCCCCGATCATGATTTTGGTAGTGGTTTCTCTTTAAACGAAGTAGGAGTGGTGTGAATCGAAGGCGGGGCTGATGGTTAAGTGGGTTTCAAAAGGTGGTGATGGTTATGGTGTACTAGAGGTTGCGGTGGTGATGACGGCTGCAATGGTGGTTGCTGATTGTTATGGTGGCTGCAGGTGGGTTCCGGTGGTGGTTGTTGTGCGATGGACTCACAGGCTACGGTTGTATGGTGGTGCGGTACAGCAAGTCTAGAGGTGGTGGTTGTGTGGGTTGTGGTTAATGGTTGTCGCGGTGGTGGCTGTCGTTGGGCTTGGCAGCTGCAAGGTAAGGGTGGTGATGACGGTCATACAGGTGGTCGTTATTGGTTGTGATTGTGGTGGTGGTGATGGCAACCGTATTATGGTTGTGGTAATGGTTGGTAAGTGATGGTGATAATAGGTGTGTTGGCGACGGCGGTTGTGGCTGCGAGGATGATGTAAGGTAAGGCCGATGGTGGTGGTTTTAGTGGCTGTTACGGTGGTAGTTACAAGGGAATTGATGGAGGTGGTGATGGTGGTGGTGTTGGTTGCAGTAGATGATGAAGATGGTTAGGGTGCTTAGCAATTTGACAGTCTTGGTGGTTAGCAGTGGTGGTTTGTGTTGGGTTGTGGTTGATAACTGTGGTGGTTGTTTTTAGATTTCTGGTGGTCGCAAAGGCAAGGGTGATGATGTTAATAGGGTTTGATGGTTGTGGTTGAAGTTGTCACTAGTAGTGAAACAGAGGGTGGTTGTAGATGAGGATGGTGGTGAAGATGTTGGTTGCAAAGGGAGGTGATGCTGCTGGTGGTGTTAGTTGTGGTTCTGGTAGTTTTAGCTATTGATTAGGTTGATTGTGGTTGTTGGTTGTGACAGCAGGGAGGTCATCATGGTGATTATGGTTGTGTTGGTGAGAACGGGTCAAACCTGGTCAATCAAGGTCAATGAGGTGGTCAACAACATGAATGTGATGAGACCGAGTCGTATACGAGTGGGTTAGCATATGTGAACTGAGTGAAAGGTAAATACGTATATTACATTTGTTTTTATATTTGATGTATATATATTTTTTGTTAACGAATTGAGTAAGTTGAGCTCCAACATAAATGTTAATATAGTTTATAAAATTGAAGGTTGAAACAAAACTGGTTATGATATACATTTTTAGAAAATAAAGTATGATACGTAATTATCATATACTTATTATAAATATATGTATGAGGCATAGAAATGTAATATATCTATACTATATTAATATACATAAGAGAGGGATAAAATAGTAATTTGACCAAAAACTCTTAATTTTAAGAGTTTTACAACTCTTATACAAGTCATAAAGCTTGCTTGAAATGATGAAATCCTTCCCCAAATCCACAACCACGTTCAAACAAACAATCATTCTCATTTCAAAATTCAAATACAGTTCCTTCTCTCTGCAGAGTCCGAAAGTTTTGAAATTATTCAGGTCGCATCGCTACCTCTTCCTCTTCGTTGTTAGGCTCCTTAGGCGGAATCAAAAGAAGATAGTGAGATGGTGAGCTTTCAACATTCATTAAACCACACTTACTTTGCTTTCGAGTAGGTTTGTGGGCTTCTTTTCTTTGATTTGACTGTTGAATCTCTTCAAACATCAACGGCTGGTAATGGCTTCGAAGATTCAGGCATCAACGAGGGTTTTTGGAAACCACTTTAAAGAGCTGATGCATCGATCTTTGATAGTTATTAAAGCATGTTAGTGCTATGTTTTTTTTAGTGATGTTATACACATAATCAAGTTCCTTTAATTTCATTATGGTTCAAATGATAGTTTTATACTTTTATTGGGTTATTGTGTTAATTTTTGTGATAATAAATCCATTATTTTTTTAAGGTTGTGTTATTTTGGGATGTTATATCGAGGAACAGGGCATAACAGTTTTTGGCATAATTTTCTTTTTCAACTTCCACACCATTGAAGTACCAAGATTACACCATAGGTTATACTTCATATGATTTTTTTCATTGTTTAAATCTGTCTTTTTAACTACCATGTTCCTCATTTTATTGGATTAAGGTATTGTTTTCTGTTAATTTGTGGTAATTTGTATTTAAGTTTTCATCTCACCGTAACATTTGTAAAATTAGGAGGTTACAGATCATATAACCAAAAAATTAAAGAGAAAGAAGGCCGGAAGCATGAGCAAGAGAGAGTGAAGATGGTATTAGTTCTTTTACTGCAAGAGTTGGTTGCAATAAAGTAAAGATTTTGGTTTTTAGTTATATTTTTTATCATGACATTCAGCTTGACTTTTCAATTATTTGGGTTCGCACCCTTTTCCTCAAACTATTATAGGATAGAGAAACTGTTGATATGAAATCAACTAATTTAGAGACCCACCCAGGAAACGCATATATTTTCTAACATGTGGTTAGCTAATGACAAAATGATAGACGAGATTAATGGATCCGAACAACTAGCACATCAAGGGATACAAAGTAATTCACTAGCATTTTTATAATACACCTCTATTGATATACTTGTCAATTAGTAGGTCCGGTTTTTATTATATATGCATATAGAAAGTTGACTAACAACACATAAATTTTTGTTGCTGTCTTATCGTGCGCGTTTCCTACTAGTATATATAAACATATCATGACAACATTCAAACATAATACTAAATATAAAGTATTAGTAAGAAGGGTATTACTTAAATAATAATAATAATAATAATAATAATAATAATAATAATAATAATAATAATAATAATAATAATAATAATAATAAATAAATAAATAAATAAATAATCGATACAAAGTGTTTAGTTAATAATAATGATATTATTATAATTATTGTTCAAAACTTATTTTCTTTAAAAAATATAATAACTCTTTTAATATCATTATTATTTATCTAAAACACATTATTATTATTATTAAAATATGATTAAAACCAGTTTAATTGGTAATACTACCAATAATATTGTTAGTATAATAATTATCGTCATAAATAATAATGTAATCATGTTATTATAAATATTATAACTAATAGTCGGTCTTAAAAATATTCTTCTGTACATAAAATAATACGATAAATAGTTTAATTAATATTAAGTTTAATATTGGCAATATTATCATGCTAATAGTTATTGTTATTAAATTTATTAATAATACTTTATTATGTGAAAGATAATACTAAAACTTAATTATATAAATAACACATAATTAATTACATACATAAACCTTATTATATTGATAGGAACTCAAAACAAATGTGTGATTGAGTTAAGTAAACCTAATTAGGTTATGACTAAGTTGATAATAATATACTAAGTTGATGAACACAGAATTAGTTTTCAATATACTTGTATATTTTACTTCTCAACTCAGTGTTGCAAGACTCTTACAAGCGTTCAAACTTACTTGGAGAGTTACAATAATAAACTATATATACTACTATCTACAGCCGGTTATACTTGGAAAACCAACTGGAATTACAACTAGACAAATACTACATTGCTAGAAGTAAGGTCTCTAAGAAAAACTAATATCCTAGATTAGGTAGTCATGACATGTCCATGACTTACCTTTTGTTACAAACTAAAGTTGGTAACTGTATTAACTGATAAAGGTGAACAGTGGATTAAAGTATGGTTATCTACATGGGCGTGGAAAAGCGTCATGCAGTATATCAGAGTTTGCAACAAGTGTCAGTTGGACCATACTTATGTCCACTGGTCCATTGTTGATTCTTCCAAAGCTTAAATGGTTTCGGAAGGATGAGTTCTTACGAAGCCATTTATACTTGGGAAAAAATAACTTCTTCCGAGACTTCTACAAGTTTTCATGACTTTATTTTTCGGAAGACTTTGTCTTTGATCTTCTAAGTGATTATACTTCGAAAGGAAAACTACTTAGTCTCGGAAGACTGAGTTCTGCCTTCGGAAGTTCTTCATACATGTGCTTCAGAAGATCTTCAACTTGTCTTCGGAAGAGCAGTTTTGCCTTCGGAAGACTTCTTCAGTTGCACTTCAAAAAGTCTTCTAAGTGTTGATTTGGTTGCACCAGCCTCATATGATCCAACAAATAGTATTATCGTGTTGTTAAGGACTGATGTTAAGTGTACAATTAGGATTACATTGAAGAATCCCTACACGAAGTTATGAGGCTTCAACATTGACCCACGGATACTTGTAAGATAACCCACGTGAGTCTTCACAGACCCTTTTTATTCACTTTTGGGGTGAAAAGCATACTCGTTTTTATATGATGTGCAATTATTTAAGACTTTCTTTTGCTATTATGCACATGCACCGACAGTCATTTTACACAACCATTAATTCTGGATAGAACCGATGGATCACATGGGTAGAACTACTTGGGGAATCCCCCACGTACAATGTGTCCTTTGACAGGCAAACAAACACTGAGACCTGTAGTGTCGCTGAGCCTGTAGTGTCTACGCGGCATAATATCTGCACATACTTATTCTTTGACAGTTCGGGTGTTGCTATTCGGGGATTCAGTCCATATTAGATGGGGATTGGATAACCGGGTATAGAGTTGGTTGTGGACTTATTTAATTGGCATCATACGTGTTAAACTCTATTTTTGTTAAACCTGCAAACTCACCAACTATTTTTAGTTGACACTTTCAGTATGCTTTTCAGGAAATTGAAACCAAAGGTAGCTTGGCTAGTTTTACATTTTGAAGCCTCACGTAGCAGTTTTAGCAAGTTCTAGTAGCCCAGACTACGAAGAATTTAAGAATATATTCGATGCAATAAAGGTTTTTGTTATTCTCTTTTAAACAATGTTGTTCTTGATATTCAGTCTAGTCAAACTCCCGTTGCTTCCGCTGTGTGCTGAAAGTGGGGTTGTGATAGTTCATCAAAAGCGCCTTAGTAAATAGATCAGCATATTATTTATTTTTGTTAACTTTGACCAGTTTTATCAAGCCTTTTTTAAAAATATCTCTTATCAAATGATACCTGATGTTGATTTGCTTTGTCTTTGAGTGTTGTATTGGATTTTCTGTAATGGAGATAGCACTATTGTTGTCTATGTGTATAGGAGTCCTTCAAATTGAATCCATAGTCCAGCATCTAATCTAAATCCAAAGCACTTGAGCGCAGCAGCTTGTAGCAGCAATTTATTCAGCTTTAACAGTTGATGCTGATACACAGGATTATTTCTTGTATTGCCATGAGACTATCCTTCCACTAAGGAATTGACAACCCCCTGATGTAGGCTTTGTAGTCATGTTGTAGCCACCATAGTCATTATATGTATATGCATACTAATTTCAGAATTCTTTGGATATCAAATTCCCAGCTTGGGAGCACCTTTGAGATATCTAATGATTCTCTTGATAGCAACTAGGCGAGACATCTTAGGTTTGGCTTGATATCTTGCACAGACGTAGGTGGCAGACATGATATCAGCCTATTGGCTGTGAGGTACATAAGAGACCCAATCATAGCCCTGTAAAGATGTTCATCAACACACTCCCCCTCAAGATCAGGTCCTAGGGAGTGGTTTCTAGCTATGGGAGTTTTAGCAACCTTACATTTAGTCAGATGAAATCTGGTTAGTATGTCTTGCACATACTTTGATGGGTTGATAAAGATGTCATTGTCAACCTGCTTCACTTGAATTCCTAGAAAGAATTTTAGTTCCCCCATGGCACTCATTTTAAATATATTTTTCATCAGATTCTCAAACTCTTTGCAGAGTCTTGGATTAGGTGACCCAAAGATAATGTCATCTACATAAACTTGAACCAGCATCAAGTCATTTCCTATTCCTTTAAGGAAAAATGTGTTGTCAATGGTACCTCTCTTGTAACCATGTTGGACAGGATACTATGGCAGTGTCTCATACCACTTTCTTTGAGCTTGATACAGCCCGTAGAGATCTTTGTCAAGCTTGCAGACATAATCAGGATGATTTGGGTCCGCAAAGCCATGTGGTTGTTTAACATACACTTTATCATCAATCACTCCATATACAAATGCACACTTGACTTCAAGTTGGTAGGCCTTAAAATCCTTGGATGCAGCAAAAGTAAGGAATATCCTAACGGTTTCAAGTCTTGTCACAGGAGCAAAAACATTTGTGTAGTCAATCCCTTCTTCTTGAGTGTATCCTTGAACAACTAGTCTATCTTTTTTTTGATGACAAGTCCTCTATCATCCTTCTTGTTCCTGGAAACCTATTTGGTTCCTATAGTAGTCTTCCCATGAGGAAGAGGTCATAGGTTCCAAACCCACTGTCTTTTGAATTGAAGCAGTTCCTCGTACATTGCTTCAACCCAACTTCCATCTTTTAAAGCCTCATCAACTTTCTTTGGCTCAATCTAAAACAAAAAGCAAGAGTGCAGACAAGCATTTGCATTCTGGGATTGTCCTCTTGTTCTCACCCTAGTCTCAACATCTCTAATGATGTTTGTGGTGGGATGGGACTTGTGGATTCTCAGTTGAGGAATCACAACAAGTTGATTTGACAGATCTACATTAGTGAAATTCAGATATGGTGATTGAGTATCACCTACCACATCAACACACTTATCAAGAGAAACTTGATCTAATGAGTGTGTGACATCATTGATTTTATCTTTAGTGGAGAGGGTTTAAATATCATGAAACTCTTGGTCACTATCACCATCTCCATCACCTCCTACATTGGAAATCTCTTCATTTGAATGTTGTGCCTAATAACATGAATTGGTAGGCACTTTAGATGTGTCAGCTAATGAGACTGTCATGGTTGTGCTGACTGGATTTCCACCTACAGGGTTTGTTACCACTGGAGCTGAAGAAATTTTGTCAGTTGGTCTTCTTAGCTCAAATCTTGGGTCATGATTTTCTATTAATGAGTTACATGTAGATCCTAAAACATTTTCACAAGATTTGTTAAAATAGTTGGTAACTAAATCAAGATCAAATAGCCAATCAGGACCAGAACCTTTTACACTGGATGTGCGTTCATTGAAGGTCATATTAGCTAACTCCTCAATTACTCTGGTTCTAAGATTGAAGGCCAGCTGGAACATTAATCTAGACAACAAGATAATATAAAGTCAAAAGGTAGATTGCCTTTTGACATATGACTATGACATGTCATAGCTCACATCCTTATCAAATATAGAAGGACAAAAAATACAAAGTAGAAAGTTATAGACTTAATGACCATAATCTACAGCTGACAAAAGTATGGAATTATCACCAGCTTGTGTAAGCTGGTGAGTCTTTAGAGGTGGCAGCAAAAAGTAATTCAGCTTTGTCAAAAGTATGTCAGAGAAAACATGTATTCTCTGTCTTCGGAAGAAATCGGCCTCTTGGCTTGGAAAGACTTTGTCTTGAAGCTTCGGAAGACTTCATCTTTGGTTTCGGAAGAAATGATCATTTGGCTTCGGATGATTTGACACTTTGAGAGTTTCTTAGAGCTTTTGTCAAATCTTCCGAAGTAACTTCCTTGTACTTCAGAATGTCTGAGAGATCTTTGGTAAGCATCACCCTCTAAGATAACTCTTACACTAATGTTTATAGATTTAGTATTTTTATGTTTAATTTTGGTTTCTTCTATTGTTAATACACTATGTTTCATAGTTCTGAAATTTAGATTTTTTTTGGTTTATGCATTGTGTTGAATAAGTTTACGGCACAAATTGATAAATTCGTGCAAAGTGTACGAAGTAACAACAACCAGTAATCTAAGAGATTAACGGTTTAGATTTAAGATGAAATAATCACGGAATAAATGTGGCCGGAGTGGTAGATTTGAAAATAGCATACAATTATTGAAATTTTTCAAATTCCCTTGTTTTTAAACGCATGTAACTTTTTTATACAATATTATTTTAAAAAACTACCATAAAATCGAGCATTTTATTTTCTTTAATATGAGTATAGTATTAATATATTTTAAAAAATGATATATTTTTTAGAATCATCTATGTGTTGTGCGTATAACTTGTGTGATTATTTACTGCGTAATTATAAAAATAACCTGCGTAATTATCATATAACTTGTATAATTATAAATATAACTTGCGTAATTATTTTTTATAACATGAGCAATTTTACTTTGCGTAATAATAAACATAACTTGCGTAATCTTTATACTCTAATAAAAGGTTAATTAGGGGAGACACATGTAAACATCACTTTTTTACTCACCAAATTTTTCCCGATTCTCTCTCTTATTAAATAATCTATTTAATTACTAATAATTTTTTTAAAATTAAAATTATTTTTAATAAATTAAGAAAGAGATCTTTATATTAATGTACTTCTAAAAAAATAATTTTTATTAAATAAATTGTTTTTATAAAATATCAAACTTTTTTTAAAAATAAGAAATATTTTTAAATTGATGTTTTTATAAAGTAAAATTTTAATAATCTTTCTACTCTAATAAAATGGTAACTAGGGAATACACATGTAATCACCATATTTTTACTCACCAAATTTTTCCTATTTCTCTCTCTTATTTTAAATCTAATTAATTACTAATAATATTATTTAATTTTTTTAAAATTAAAATTATTTTTAATAAAAAAAAGAGATCTTTTTATTAATGTATTTCTAAAAAATAATTTTTATTAAATAAATTGTTTTTATAAAATATCAAACTTTTTTTAAAAATAAGAAATATTTTTAAATTACTGTTTTTAAAAAGTAAAATTTTAATAAGTAAAAAATAATTAAAATTAGGAGTTATAAGAAGAAGGTTTTAAAAATGGCAGTTTTTAAAATATTTGTTTTGAAATAAAATTTTTATTCTATTTATAATAAGAAAAACTACAATTATATCTTATTTTAGAATATCATTTTATAATTAATAAGTTTTTATTATATTGAATATTTTGTTTTTTCAACCCATGTAATATACACTAAAGCTAGTAACAGATATAACTTGATTAATTATGAATATTTCTTGCGTAATTATACACCTTTATGTGCATAATTGTGGTGCGAATAAAACTACAAATCCACCTAAAAATATGTGTCACGCCCTGATGACTTAGTACACTTCGTACGAAAATTACATTTTGTATAGTAATCTACTCCTATATAATTTGATGTTTTTATTAAATGTATTTTCTTTCATATAAAGAAACTAATAATGCTTTCAGTCCGGGAGTTGACATACATAACAAATCCTTCTCATGAAAAGTTCTTTCGATTGTAATGTAACTATTTTTTATCAAAGTTCTGACAATAATTTTTAAATGTAGTTTAAATATTATCAACTGTCTCTACGCAACATACAAGTCTGTAACTATCTCATCTATATATAATACTAAAATAGTAACTTGTGGGGACACTTGTCACATTTTTAGACCCTCTAATTTTGTTTTTCCCGCCTCTATCTCCTCTTAAATAATTACTTAAATTAAGAAAGATTAAATAATTTTAATTTTTTTAGATTACAAATAATTTTTTAAATAAATTATATAAGATTTCTCTTTATTAATGTTATTTCCGCATTCTTTCTCACTAAAAGTTTTTCGTTTCTCTACTATTAAATAATTACATTAATTACTAATAATATTATTTTATTTTATTTAGATGAAAAATAGTTTTGGAATAAATTAAAAAAATAATCATTTTATTAATGTTATTTTTAGAGAAATAAATTTTTAAAACATAAGAACTTTTTTCAAAACATTAAACTTTTTTAAAAATACAAAATATTTTAAAATTTATATTTTTAAAAATAAAAATTTTTATAAACTAAAAATAATTAAAATTTTGAGCTATATAAGGAAATTTAAAAAATTAAATTTTAAACTATTTCTTTTGAAACAAAATGTTTTTTTTTTTGAAAAACAAAAACAGTTTAAAAATAAAAATTTAAAGAGTTGCTATCATTATTTTATTACTTATAGTACTCAGTGATACATAATGTTAATCATATCTTATTTTAAAATATCGTTTAATAATTAATAAATTTTTTATTTTATTTAATATTTTATTTTTTCAACTCGTGTTATACACGGGTTACTGAATGTAGCATTTTATATAAAGTTTCACATGTATTTTTTTTTCTACTTTCAACGCGCATGTTCGTAATAACATTTCGAAATTAGTTTTTTCTTATGATTTTGCTTTCCGTGACTAGTATTAAAAACTAAACAACATCAATAAATTTTAGGGATTTACCCGTCAAAACAACATGAACACACCCACCCCTCCACTCTGACTTTCATCAACACACACGATGAAATCCAGCAGAACATGGATTCAAGCGTTTTTCTACCTCGCTCTGATCACCATTTCACTCTATTTTCTTCAGCTTTTGATTCTATCCCCCAGATTAATGGTGTCTCATCACAATATTACACTCAAGAAACATCCGAATCTCCCTCTACGGTTCAATTCCGATGGCACCTTCAAGATCCTTCAGGTTAACTCTCAAATTCATTTCATCCTTTTCGACTTTTGTTAAGGATTTGATTGTATTTGTCGATTAGGTAGCTGATATGCATTATGGCACTGGATTGACTCGGTGTAGAGATGTTTTGAGTTCTGAGTTCGAATGGTGTTCCGATCTTAACACAACTCTCTTTTTGAAGCGGATGATTGATGCTGAGAAGCCTGATTTTATCGCTTTTACAGGTGGATTTTCTGTTCTATCCTGTGTTTGAACTTTTATATTTAGGGAAATGAGTTGCATATATAGGTTTAATCAAATCCGTTCTAATTTCGTTATTGTGAATTGTGATTAATGAATGATGGTCAAATTTCCATTTATTGGAGAGTTTTATTGACTTTAGAAGATCACATACTTTTGATTACTAAGTTGAATCTATTCATGATATCAAGATGAATTAGTATCCATTTCATATGAATAAGTTCCTGGTTTTGGTATATGTTTTGATCTGTTCTATGAGATTGTTAATAACTTTCCGCGCTAATGACTTAAAAAGATAAAAGAACCGTAGCAACTCGTATTGAAACATGTGTTCTTTCTTGTGCGATGCTAAGGGACAACATACGGGTCAAGTTTCATATATGATAAGTATCTGATTCTGGTATATGTTTTGAATCTGTCCTATGAGATTGTTAGTAACTTTTGACAGTAATGTCTCCAAAAGATAACATAATTGTAGGCAGTCATATTGAAAAGTAGGTTCTTTCTCGTGCAATTTTAGGGGATAACATATTCGGGTCAAGTTTCATTTATAATAGTATCTGGCTCAGGTGTGTGTTTTTGATCTGTTCTATGAGATTGTTAGTAACTTTCGACAGTAATGTCTCCAAAAGATAACAGAATGGTAGACTGTCATATTGAAAAGTATGTTCTTTCTTGTGCAATTGTAGGGGATAACATATTCGGGTCAAGTTTCATTTAAATTATCTGGTTCAGGTATATGTTTTTGATATGTTGTATGAGATTGTTAGTAACTTTTGACAGTAATGCCTCCAAAAGATAACAGAAGGGTAGCCAGTCGTATTTAAAAGTATGATTTTTCTCGTGCAATTCTAGGAAATAGAATGTTCGGGTCAAGTTTCATATATACTAAGTACTTGGTTCTGGTTTATGTTTCTTATCCGTTCTATGAGATTGTTGATAACTTTTCACGGTAATGTCTTGAAAAGATAACAGAACTATAGCTACTCATATTGAAACGTGTGTTTTTTCTCGTGCAATACTAGGGACAATATATATGGGTCAAGTTTCATATATAATAACTTAATAAGTATCTGCTTCTTGTATGTGCTTTTGATCTGTTATATGCGATTGTTAGTAACTTTCCACAGTAATGTCTCAGAAAGAAAACAGAACTGTAGCGAGTCGTATTAAAAACTATGTTCTTTCTTGTGCAATTCTAGGGGATAACATATTCGGATCAAGTACTAATGATGCTGCCGAGTCATTATTCAAAGCGTTTGGTCCAGCAATGGATTCCAGGCTTCCATGGGCAGCAGTTTTAGGCAATCATGACCAAGAATCGACTATGACCCGTGAAGAACTGATGTCATTCATCTCCCTTATGGATTATTCACTTTCACAACCCAACCCGTTAATTCAAGATCCCACAGACCCTACTAAACAGAAAACTATAACAGAAATCGACGGGTTCGGGAACTATGATCTCAGAGTATGGGGTCCACCAGGGTCTCACTTGGCCAACCAGACCATCTTTAATCTCTTCTTTTTAGACAGTGGGGACAGAGCTGTTGTTGATGGGTTTAAAACATATGGTTGGATCAAGGAGTCTCAACTTAGTTGGCTACGTGGTGCGTCTAAGGTATATCATGCATAAAGTATAGTGGCGACAATTTCGACCCGTTTACTAATGATTATGAAGAGATCGATTTGGGTTGTGTTTTTATCAAACATATTGAGTAGGGAAATTTAGCTGTAAGGAGGATGGGTCAATGGGTCAAACGGGTTGAATGTTGTGTATAATCTATTTCACTGGATACAACCTAATAAATATTTTTACTCGTTATTATTAAGGCCGTAAAAATACCTTTTTTAAAGGAAGTATATAAAGTTAACCTACTGTGATCAAGTTTCTAATTTCAGTAACCAACTTTTTTTCCACAGAAAATACCAATGAGCTTAAAAGGCTAATTTTAAGTAGCATTCAACCTTGACAGCAGGTAAACTAGTATCTAAGCACCTAAAAGGCTAATTTTAAGTAGCATTCAACCTTGACAGCAGGTAAACTAGTATCTAAGCACCTAATTAACATGAATTCGGCACCAAGGCCCCGGCAGCAAAAGCATTCTTCTATAAAAAATTATGGAAGTGTGATGGTTTAATTGGAATTTGATAGTTTAAAGGTTTTCTCGAAATAACTGAAAGCTGATTGCTTTGTTTTTCTGGAACAAAAGAAGTTGGTTACCAGTTTATGAGAGTAATCATTTTTATGTAAACATCATTACACATTAATCATTTACAAAAACTAAAAGATGTACGAAAAGGTAATTGAAAGTCAACCTAACTTGACCCAGCCTGTTTTGACACGCACTAAAACATGATCACCATTGCTTGTCATCCGAATGGTCCAGCCCGTCCATTATACCACCGTTAATGTGCCTCCTGCCTGCTTGTGTGAGTTGGTTCCGTTAGATTTAGATTTCATTAACATGTTGCAGGTTCTCGCTAACAGGGTCATAATCAGGAAAACTGCCAATCACAAGACATTCCATCACTTGCATTCTTCCATATCCCAATCCCAGAGATCCGTTCCGGGCCTTTTAAGGAAATTTTTGGGGAATATCGTGAGCATGTGGCATGCTCTATAGTGAACTCTGGAGTCTTGCAGACACTTGTGTCAATGGGAGATGTGAAAGCAGTGTTTTTGGGTCATGATCACCTCAATGATTTCTGTGGGAATTTAAATGGTATATGGTTTTGTTATGGTGGTGGTTTCGGGTATCATGGTTATGGTAGGGCTGGGTGGTCAAGGAGAGGTCGAGTCATACTTGCTCAACTGAAAAAGGGGAAGAACGAATGGATGGGAGTTGAAACGATTAACACATGGAAGCGTCTTGATGACAAAAACTTAACAAAAATCGATCACCAAATCTTATGGACATCATGAAAGTGATTCTTGTTGCAGGTAAGTCTAAATGTGCAAAATAGATGGGTTGGTAAAAGATCAAAATTGATCTACAGATCTCATGGACATCATAAATTTTAATTGTATTTTCTTTGAACAGTTAGTATGAGATATATGATTATAAAAGCTACATTATTTTCAATACAATGTAATTTTTTGAATAACAAGCTTTGGCTCATTTGACATATTTCCTTCTAGCCATTGGATTAACTTGTTAATATACATGTAAGTTGAAATAGCTGCTCTAGTTTGAATTGACTGTACTGATTGATTCTTGCCACAATTATTTCTGCAGGATGGTCATTCTGTCAAAAACTTCGTTGCCGACGTGAGGAAAGGCTTTGGCAGTTCTCACTTCTCAGCTATTTTAAATTATTACTCGATTGATCTTTGCAACACTTATTTCATTGAGAAGAATATTTTGTGTATAACATTTAGATGTGTTATTCGAGCTCTATAATATGTGACAAGAACAGTTGGTTCTATTCAAGATGAATCAAAGCTCGCAAAAAATCAAGCATGAGAGAAGAATTCCTCCAAATACATCATCTGTTCCTTTATATTCCTCCCAGACAATGATTATAAAAGTAGCCAACAAACAACTATCAACTCCTAACTGCAATGAAATACTTAAAAATGATTAATCAAAAGGTAAATAACTAACTAGCCATTTTGTATGCTGTAACACCTGTAGTTTCATTATATTTGATGTAGAATGTGATTTTAATAGGCGTCAAAAAATTAAAGGTGGACAAATAAAATTTTATTACCTTAAAGTTCGGATACAAAAAGGAGAGGAGCCACCCTTTCTCTTTTATTGATTTAAAGATTTTCCCTTGAGTTAGAGAGAAAAACTTACGGTTAGAGAGAAAAATGCAAGGAATAGTGATCAAATGTATGAATTTCTGATACTTTTTTGTATATCTAAACTAGATCTAGGTTTTTATAGTGTTTATGTTGCATCTAAATAAATAAAGTTGATAATATTACGCGTGCATGCATGTAGATATAGAGATCTATCTTCTCGGCTGTAGGGTTTGTTTGAGAACTTCAAAAAGTGAGTTTAGATCCCTGTTTTTACTTCGTTTACTTACTTTGGGGCTAATATGCATGCTTATATGTTGTTTTATAACGAAACTATGATTTCATACGAAAAGATGACATTTTTATGCTCTGTTGTGAAGTTTTAGTATGATAAGAATGAAAACTTGCACTGTTCACCACATCAGGTATGTTCAACGCATCATTGTTCACCGTATTAGGTACTGTTCACCACATCACTGTACGCCACATTAGGTACTACTCTCGCATTGAGTAGTATTGTTTACCACTCATCCTATGCTTAGCCATTTTTAAAGTGTTAGTCATCTGCATTGGGTACTGTTCATCGCATTAGGCGCTGCCCACCGCATTAAGTAGTACTTTTCACCACATTAGCCTATACTTAGCCATTTTTGAGGTGTTAGTAATCCATATTCAGTACTGTTCACCGTATTGGGAACTATTCACCACATTACAGTACTGTTTAGCACATCAGCTTATACTTAGCCCTATTTGAGGTGTTAGTCATCCGCATTGGTTAATGTTTAATGCATTAAGCGTTGTTCATCGCATTGAGTAGTATTATTCACCACATTAGTCTATACTTGGCCATTTTTGAGGTTTTAGTCATCCACATTGGGTATTGTTCACCGCATTTAGTAGTAATGTTCATCACATCAGCCTATACTTAGTTATATTTTAGGTGTTGCTCATTTGCAATGGGTACTATTCACCACATCACTATTCACTGCATTGAGTAGTACTGTTACCCACATCAGCCTATACTTAGTCATTTTTGAGGTGTTGTTCATCCTTATGAAGATTCTTGAGGTGTTGTTCATCCTTATTAAGGATTGTTCATCCGTATGAGGGTTTGTTCATCCGCACATGCATGTACTTAGCCATATATAGATATGTTAGCCACCCGCACCTAGTTAAGTCATCAAGGATTCAAAATAAGTGTTGAGTAGGGGTTCATTATTAGTTAATGTTGATTGTTTCTACTATGTGGATTCCAACATGTCGCTTATCTATAAAAGGTTACTTGATGGTTTATGTTATATGTAAGGATTATAGAAGAGGCTTATACACTCAAAACAGTCAGTGTGTCTCCTGCATGCGTGCACCTTGTGCATGGTAGAAGTTACTTCGAAAGTTTTACACTTCACAAGAAAATTCCACAAGTGTAAAATCTTCCGAAGCCAAAAGACCATTTCTTCCGAAGCCAAAGATAAAGTCTTTCGAAGCTTAGAAGACAAAGTCTTCCGAAGCCTCAAAGATAGAAGACTGATTTCTTCCGAATACAGAGAAGACATGCTCTCTGTGATCAACAACTTTTCAGAAATGCTGACCAACTTTTCGCTGCCACTCTGCAGGCTCACCAACTTTACACAAGTTGGTGAAAAGGTCCATGCTTTAGAAAGCTGTAGATTAAGGTCTTGAGTCTGTAACTTTCTACTTTATGTACTTTTATCCTTTTTGTATTACAATAGGATGTGAGCTATGGCATGTCATAGTCACATGTCAAAAGGCAATCTACCTTTTGACTTTTCATTGATCTTAGATTAGTAATTCCTGCTGGCTTTCAAAATATGGCCGGCTGTAGGATGTAGTATAAATATCTCAGGTTCTTGTATTTTATTTCCATGCTTTGTAACACTTGTAATAGAACTTGAGAGCAATATACATCTTCCTTGAAAACCAATTATTTTGTTCTTAAGCTTTCTGTCTCTTGCTTACTTGTGTTATCCTAGTATCATATTATCCTGCCAGTTTCCTATTTGATCTGTTAAGTGTTTTAAGTCTCTCCTCACTATGAAAACTGATTTGCATTGAACCCCTTCTAACGGTCCTGCAATTGGTATCAGAGCTTTCAGGCTCTTGATTGTAAGATCTCACCATCTTAGATCTCTCAGTTTTTCATAAAATACTTAACAACTTAAATGGCAGCTCTTTCAAAGGCTGATATGAAAACTAGCACTATAACAAAGTCCCCACTGATCATTCCTGAAGACTTTGATACTTGGTGTCAAAGAATGGAAGGCTTCATCAAGTCTCAAGACTTCAGGATGTGGGAATCTGTTGTCTCTAGACCTTACATTCCATGCACCTCTTCAGCTGCTGCTGGAGGTGGCATGATCCCAAAGGAGGTGGCTGACTATTCTGAAGAAGATAGATATCGATCAGAAGGCCATGACTGCCCTGCAAACTGCTCTTCCCAACTCTATCTATAGGGGCTTCAAGAAGTGCAAAACTGCCAAGCAGTTATGGGATGCACTAAAGCTCATGTATGAGGGGTCCTCTTAAGCCAAGGAGAACAAAAATGATCTCTTGAAGCAGCAGTTTGAGAATTTCACCTACAAGACAGGTGAAACCATGACTCAGCAATACTTTAGGTATGTTGAGATTATGGATACTCTAATGGATGTTGGAGTAACTCTTGAGAACAAGGATATTATGAGGAAGTTCATGTCTTCTCTTCCCAGACAGTGGACTCACTACTGTGTTGTCATCAAGAGGACTGAGAACCTCAAGACTCTCACTCTTACAGAGTTGTATGGTATCCTCAGTGGCTACCAGATGGAGATGAACATGCAAAATCCATCTGGTAACTCCAGCAATCAGCAGGGTTCAGCCCTTCATGTGGTTGAAAAGGATTGCAGAGAACCACAGCATCATCTTATCTGCTACCCTGACAACTCACAAAAGGGTACTTTCATCACCTTCCCTGAGACACCAAGGGAGAGTTATATCCAAGTAAGTCCATTCCAAGAGACAAGCTCTTCTCATGCTATTGTGTCTGCTGATGAGAGTTCAGGCAACTTTCTCTTCACCCTTGAAGACCTGGACTGTATCCATCCAGATGATCTGGAGTACATGGAGATAGGCCAGCAGATGGCTCTTCTCACTCACAGAGCCAAGAAGTTCTACAAGCGGACATGGAGGAAGTTTCCTAGCAATGCAGCCGGTGGAAAGTTTGGACTGGACAAAAGTAAGGTGAAGTGTTTCAACTGCAACCAAATGGGACACTTTGCCAGGGAGTGCAAGGCACCTAGAACAAATGGTGGCCAAGCACAAGCCAGACCAAACTACACTGAAGGAGTCAACCAGAATGAGAAGCCAAAGTAGCAAGCTGCAGTTGCTGTTGAAGAAAGAGGCTTTGACTGAAGCTTTCAAGTTGAAGATGCATCTCCAAATCAAGCATTGATGGCTGATCATGATGAAGCCAAGGTATTAGAACATCTTTGTACTCCTAAATGTATTGCTAAAGTAAATAGATACAAGTCCTATAACTTAGAAATGAGATCTGATCTTGAGTCCTTAAATATCTTAAAATCTGATTTCAAAAGAGCTGAAAATGGATATAAACTAAAAATAAAGATTTAGAGAAAACTATTTCAACTCTTAAACATGAACACACCAACTATAGGACTCGGATTAAAGATCTCATCACTAAGTTAACTGAATGCCAGGCTGAGCTTGTGATCAGCAAAGCAAGGGCAGAAAAATGTGTTCTTGAAGAAGAGACCTTTAAGAACATGATATCCTTATCTCTGCATTCCAAAGTGTGTTATCAGAATAAGCAGGGACTAGGATCTACTGAGATAGCTCCTCCACACTCCTTACTATCAATAAGATCTCCAAGGTGTGAAATTTATGAAGATGAGCTTCCCTCATAGACCCTATTAGGAGATAGTGAAGGATGGATCTGAGAAGAGTGAAGAAGATCATCCTAAGAAGGGTCACTATTCTCTTGAGGAGAGGAATTCTATTAGGTTATCAAAGTCCAAGAGGAAGAACTTGATCAGAAGAGCAAAGAGATAGTCCAAGAAAGCTCAAGAGATCAAGGCCACCTTTGATTCTAAGTAGAAACAAATATTCATCTCTGCAGGATTTGAAGTGGTAAAAGCTAAAGACTCAACTATGAATACTAGTACCAAGGGTTCTAGTTCTTGTCAACCTCAACCCAACAACAACAAGAAGAAGGCTGATTTGTTGTGTACCACTACTGCACAATCTGAACCATCCACATCCAGCGGCAAGTCTCTCCCTAAAAGACTTGCCACTTCATTTGTGAAGAAGAAGAAGGAAGTGGAAAGTGATCAAGATCAGTCTTGCTCTCAAAAGAATGCTTACAGAAGAATGCAGTTTGATTGTGTCATGTGTGGCAGTACTTCTTATTTAGCTAAGGATTGCATCTACAATCCTAAAAGCACTGTCCACATGATCAAGAAGAAATCTTCTGAAAAGATTAAGAAGAAGCCAACTTCTGAAGGAAAAGCTTTTCCTCTCGGAAGTTCCAAGGTGAAGAAGAAGACAAGTGAAAACTTGCCTTCGAAAGAAAAATTGGTCTCGGAAGAAAGGAATACTTTCGAAGTACTGAAGCCTGCTGCAGTAAAAGCAGGATCTTCCGAACGTCCAGTCTCCAAAACTTTCGAAGTTGTCAAAACTTCCGAAGTGTTGAAGGTCAAGTCTAAGCCTCCAAAGGTGGCGTGGAAGGCAAAGAAAGACCATGTGACTGAAAGTTCTTCATTAACAACAGCTGTTGATCCTCAAAGCTTGAACATAGGATCAATTACTGTTGCATTGTCTTCTGTTGATATTACTGAGCCCAAGACCAGCAAGGCTTGGGTTTCCAAACATAACTAATCATCTTTTTTTGTGCAGGAACAACTAAATACCAACAAAAATGTGTGGATCATTGACAGTGGCTGTTCCAGGCACATGACAGGCAATGGCTCTCTACTCTAAAATTTTGAAAAGATTAATGGAGGGCCTGTTGCTTTTGGAGGAGATGCAGGAGGTTACATTACAGGAAGGGGCATGGTCACAAATGGTAAGCTTTGCATTGAGATGGTAAACTTTGTCAAGGAGCTTGGGTACAATCTACTAAGTGTATTCCAATTTTATGATCAAAAGCATAACATGCTCTTTACTGAGCATGAGTGCATTATTCTCAAGCCCGGGGTGGTCATTCCTCAAGATCATATTCTGCTGAGAGCCCCCAGGAAAGAAAACATGTACAAGATGGATTTGCATGAAACTTCTCCCTCTAGAGAAGTGTCTTGCTTTCTGTCTAAAGCAAATAGTGTCGAGTCTTTTATCTGGCATAAAAGAATATGCCATGTAAACTTCAAAAGCATGAATAAATTAATTAAAAATGATTTGGTAACTGGAATGTCAAAGAAAGAGTTTACAAGTGATGACCATTGTGTTGCATGCCTGAAAGGGAAACAGCATAAAGTGTCTCACAAGCCAAAGGAAAGAAACTCCATCACTACTCCCCTACACTTGTTACATATGGATCTTTTTGGCCCCACCAGTGTAATGAGTTTAGGAAGGACCTTATATTGTTTGGTGATCACAGATGACTTCACTAGATTCACTTGGGTCTTCTTCCTTAGAACTAAGAATGAGACTCCTGAGATATTGAAGAATTTCATTCTGAAGATTGAGAATCAATCTGATCATAAGGTCAAGATCATAAGATGTGATCAAGGAACTGAATTTAAGAACCAAATCCTTGATATATTTTGTGATGAAAAGGGTATTTCCAAATAATATAGTGCTGCCAGGACTCCTTAGCAATATGGTTTTGCTGAGAGGAGAAACAAAACACTAATTGAAGCTGCAAGAACTATGTTGTCTGACTCTAAACTTCCTATCACCTTCTGGGCGGAAGTAGTAAACACTGCTTGCTATGTGCTAAACAGAGTTTTAGTAGTTAAGACTCATGATAAAACTACTTATGAACTGTGGCACAAAAGGATACCTTTCATTGGTTTCCTCAGATCATTTGGATGTCCTTGCACAATCTTGAATACCAGAGATCAGATAGCCAAATTCGATGAGAAATCAGATGATGGATACTTCATTGGATACTCTTTTCAAGCTAAGAATTATAGAGTGTACAATCTCAGAACCAAAATTGTTGATGAGTCAGCCAATGTGACTTTTAATGAACACACTCCCTGTGTGAGAGGTCTGGTCCTGATTGGCTGTTTGATCTTGATTTAGTTACTAACTATTTTAACAAGTCTTGTGAGAATGTTTCAGGATCTACAGGTAACTCATCAACAGAAGATCCTGATCCAAGATTTGAGCTGAGAAGACCTTCAAGTCAATCTACTTCAGCTCTAGTGGTAACTAATTCTGCAGATGGAGCTCCTATCAGCACAACAATGACAAATCCTATTGATACATCTGAAGTGACTTCAAATTCCAGCTTAGAGGCATAGAACCAAAGGGAAGGAGTTTCAAATGTAGAAGAAAGTGGAAATGGTGACAGTGATCAAGAATTTCTTGATTCTGACTCCATGGAAGACAACATCATTGATGTCACACACTCATTGGATCAAGCTTCTCTTGATAAGTGTGTTGATATGGTGGGTGAATCTGCTTTGGCTGATCAAAATTTCTTAAATTTGGATCTTTACAACCAACTTGCTGTGATCCCTCAACTAAGGATCCACAAGTCTCACCCTACCACAAACATTATTGGTGAAGTTGACAAGGGGGTAAGAACAAGAGGACAAACCCATGACAAAAATATTTGTCTCTACTATTGTTTTCAATCCCAAGTAGAGCCAAAAAAAGTTGAGGAGGCTCTGAAAGATGGAAGTTGGGTTGAAGCAATGCATGAGGAACTGCTGCAATTCAAAAGATAGAAGGTGTGGAACCTATGTCCTCTTCCTCCTGGGAAGACTACTATAGGAACCAAATGGGTGTTCAGGAACAAGAAGGATGATAGAGGACTTGTCATCAAGAACAAGGCAAGACTAGTTGGTCAAGGGTATACTCAGGAAGAAGGAATTGATTACACTGATGTCTTTGCTCCAGTAGCAAGACTTGAAGCTGTTAGGATATTCCTTGCCTTTGCCGCATCCAAGAATTTTAAGGTCTACCAGCTTGATGTCAAGTGTGCTTTCTTATATGGGGTGATTGATGAAAAGGTGTATGTCAAACAACCACCTGGTTTTGCAGATCCTGATCATCCTGATTATGTCTACAAGCTTGATAAAGCTCTATATGGGTTGCACCAAGCTCCAAGAAAGTGGTACGAGACTCTATCTCAGTACCTATGTCAGCATGGCTACAGAAGGGGTACTATAGATGGAACTCTCTTCATCAAAGGAACAGGAAATGACTTGATGCTGGTTCAAGTGTATGTAGATGACATTATCTTTGGGTCAACTAATCCAAGGCTCTGCAAGGACTTTGAGAAGCTGATGAAGAATAGATTTGAAATGAGTGACATGGGGGAACTCAATTTCTTTCTAGGAATTCAAGTGAAGCAAGTTGACAATGGCATCTTCATAAGTCAGTCAAAGTATGTTCAGGACATACTTACAAGATTCAGCATGACTGACTGCAAGGTTGCAAAGACTCCCATAGCAAGAAATCACTCCCTTGGACCAGACCTTAAGGGGGAGTGTATAGATGAGCATCTCTACAGAGCTATGATTGGGTCTCTCATGTACCTTACTGCCAGCAGGCCTGATATCATGTTTGCTGCATGTATCTGTGCTAGATATCAAGCCAACCCTAGGATGTCACATCGGGTTGCTGTCAAGAGAATTTTAAGATACCTCAAAGGTGCCCCATCATTTGCCTTTGGTATCCAAAGAATTATGACTTCAATCTGTATGCATATACAGATAGTGACTATGGTGGCTGCAATATGACTGCAAAGTCTATATCAGGGGGGATATCAATTTCTTGGTGGAAGGATAGTCTCATGGCAATGCAAGAAACAATCCTGTGTATCTGCATCAACTGCTGAAGCTGAATACATTGCTGCTGCAAGCTGCTGTGCTCAAGTGCTTTGGATTTAGAATCAGATGCTAGACTATGGATTCAACTTCAAAGAGACTCCCATCCACATAGACAACAATAGTGCTATCTCTATTACAGAGAATCCTGTGCAGCACTCAATGACCAAGCATATCAACATCAGGTATCATTTAATTAGAGATAATTTTGAAAAAGGGTTAATCAAACTAGTCAAAGTTCACACAAATGAACAATATGCTGATTTGTTCACCAAAGCTTTTAATAAACAGAGATTTAAGTATCTTATATAAGCTATTGGGATGATCAACTTTGAGTAGCTTTTTCTTAAACTTAAAATCAATATTGTTTCTAAAAATCTGTGTGTCCTTAGTTGTCTATTTTATCACCTTCATAAGCCCTTAACTAACTTGTAGGAAGATTGTTTTAGAAAATATTTCTTAGATTTTTGAGAATTTTGAACTACTTTTTCTTCGGAAGAAGCTAAGTTACCTTCGAAAGAATATTATGTCTTTAATATCAACTAACTACTTATGACAATTTACCTTTGGAAGAAATTTTCTGAATATCTTCCGAAGCCAAATTCTCTTAAGTACTTAAATGATATTAAAGGACAATTCTCTTCCGAAAGTACTTATCTCTGAAAAGGGAAGAATTCTCTAAGTATTTTTCTTTCGAAGCAAAATTTTCAAAACTCTTAGAAATATCTTTCGAAGCGAAATTGGCCTCGGAAGCTTTTATCAAAACTTTCGAAGCCAAATTACCTTCGGAAGATTTCGACTTCCAAGAAAACTACTTTTGGGCACTTTTTCAGAGGTGGGACCGACATCCGAATTTCAAAGTTTATCCTTTCGCATTAACTTTGTTTCAAATCCAATTCATATACATACCCAACGGTTTTCCCCTCTTTCACTTTTCTCTCATCATCTGCAACACTTTTCTAACCTAAATTCATCGAGAAACTGACCTTGTTCTTACTTTTCTTTTTGACGAAGCTCTCTCAAATGGCCAATCTTAACTGTAGAAACAACCCGATTTCTCCATGCAACTCCACAGGCAACACAATCAGGTTGCTCTGCTAAACTCTGAGAAAGATCCTGCTTTTTCAGATTTCTCAGAGATTTGCCGCTTTCTTTCTTTGTCAAACTACTTCACCTCCCTCACTATTGATCCTCCTCTCTATGAGGATCAGTTGTTAGACTTCTGGTGGACCTGCCAAGAGGTCACCATGGATGGGGAGAAGGCACTGTCTGCCACAGTGCAAGGGAGTACAATCTTCATCACTCCGGCCATCATCAACAACCATCTTCAGCTGGATGATGCAGAAGGTGATTTGTCCTTTCCTAAATCTGTTGTAAATCAGTCTTTTGCGCAGATGGGATATGAAGGAGACTTTTCAGTCAGAACCTTCAGGAAAGGGAAGGTCTCTTCCCATGGAAGTACCTCCTCCATGTCATCATACACAGCTTGTCCAACAAGCATGGAGGATGGGACCAGATTCCTGAGGATCTGTCCTTCATAGTCCATGGACTGGTTCAGGGGGTCAAGTTCAGGTATTCTCACTTTGTTTACCTTAATCTACTGTCTAACTTGGACTCGGAGTATTACATGTTCCCTAGATATGTCCAGCACATTCTCAACTGTGAACTGGGCTCACAGTTGAAGGGAACAGGTAAAACTCTTAAATTAGGACAGATGAAGCCCGGCATCTTTAAAATAATGAGAAAACAAACTGTGGAATTCTCTGGGGTAGAAACAGCCCTTGTCCCAAAAATTTTAGAGCTCATTGCTTAAGGTGACAACCTAACAGCACCAGCTAGTGTTGAACCCACACCTGCTGTTTCTTATCATCCCCAACAACCTACAATAACCATCACCTACTATAGAAAACACAAACGAACCCCTGCTCAAGCTATTCAGTCTGAGCAGGCCCCCATAATAACACCTATGCAAGAAGAAGTGGACACTGGAGCTCCCACTTCTCTTGAGGAGCAAACCACTCCCATCTCTCATACTATCAGTGCTGAGGTTCCTCATGCTCAGCCTGATGAGCTCATAACCTAAGCAGCCTTAAGCCTTCACTCAGAGTCTCAAAACTCTAGTGATCAACCTTCACGGGATAGTTACCATCCCCAGCCTCTAGATCTTAACCAATCCCAAACCTTGAATTCTATGATGATGAAGATATGGGATTTAGTGAGTACCATGAGTCTCTCTTCTTCACCCCTACTCAAGGAAAGATGAGTGCTCCCGCCACCCCCATATCTAGCCCACATCATCCACCCCAAACTGAGGTGGATCTCCCTGAACAAGTTTAGGAGATCCATATGGAAGAGGCTCTCACTACTGCTAGTGATTACATCATTAAGACCTCAACCATGGCAACTCAGCCCATTGACACTTCACCTGAAGTTGTCAATGAGCAGAGAAAATCCAGCAGCCAAGAATACTATGCTGGTGATGAGGGAGAAGACATCAGTCCAACTCTCTCATCCCCCTATGGTTCCTCTTTGGTCTCAAAGGTTAGTCACTTGGAACTTGAGATCACCGGTCTCAAGGGCAAGCTAGCTAAGAGACCATTAAGACAAGCTCAACCAGGTCCACAAGAACCTGTGGAAGTAGTGGACTTGACCTCCAGCTCACCTATGTAAGTGGGTGATGCTACCAAAAAGGGGGAGAAAGTCCCTACAACCAAAGAACCTGGGAGTTCTGTCATGAGTATGAACAATGAGGATTCACCACCCTCACTTGCAGTTATCTACAGAGGCTAGCAATTTTATATAAACAGAGGCTAGCAGGGAAAACTGTTGGTCAACTGCATATTGAGACAGACCCTAAGATTAGCTTCGAAGGGGAAACCTCAGTTGAAGGCCCAGTAGAAGAACCAGTGAACCTTGAGACAGGCTCACCCTCTACACCCAGTACCCTCAATGACACACCTGCTGGTGAAGGTGTCTCACAACCTCTCTCTTGCCAGAGCTCAAGCTCATCACAACCATCTACAGGCCAAAGCTCTTTCCACCCTGAGTCGTACAGGCCCATAATTAACAAAGGGAAAAGGAAGATGACTCCTGAGGAGATTGAGAAGGAGAAGAGAGAGAGGAAGAGGAAGGCCAGGGGAGAAAGATCCGGTAAAGTCCCAAGCTTTATGCAAGCTGCAATCAAGGCTGCCCATAGGCCTGATACTCAAAATGATAAGTTAAGGGCAGCCAGATTAAATTATCTGGGACTTAGAAACTACAACATTGATGAAATCATTTCTCTCACCTTGGCAGAACTTGATGAACTGGCAGATAGGGAGCTGTATAAAAAGAGGAAGGAGGCTGAGACAGCAGAACTGCTCTTTAAAATCAAAGAAGAAAGAAAAAGAAAAATACAACAAAGAGCTCCTGTCCTTTTTCCAGTTCATGAAAGTCCTGAGAAAGAGTCTGTGGCTGTTGAAGAGGAAGAAACTCAGATAAGCAGGGAGCAAGAAAGACAAAAGATGATTGCTTATCTGAGTGCCACGGGACTCTATCAGGCAGCAGCTCTCAATCCCCTCTCATTTGAATACATTGAGTTTGAGTGCCTAAAACAGCTTGATGAAGAGGCTCAAACTCAAAGAAAAGCAATAAAAAGGAAAATGAGAGAGGAAGCTGCTAAAACAAGAACCACCATCAGAGCCCAAAAGAAGAAGTCTGCCGATAAACTGAAGATGGTGAGCTTCTTGAAGCTGTATGGGTTCTCCGGAAGGAGACTTGGTCCTATGTCTCTATCCACAATGGATGAGCACATCACGAGGATCAAGCAGAAGATCAAAGAAGGTCAGCTTGTGGGCTTGCATTCTCCACCAAGTCCAGCTGCACCTGAAGTTAAGGTTGAAGAGACAACACAGCCTGAACCTGAAGTTACAACTGAGCCAACTTCATCTTCTGACCCACAGCAGGGTTCTAAGTCCCCTTCTATTGATCAAATGGGGAATAAGGACCCAACTGAGGAGAGCACAAAAGGTTAATCTGGTGTTGCAGGCCAAGCTCCTCAGTTGAAGTATAGAGTGAGGAAGAGGATGGCCATCAGCAGGGACAGAAGAAAGAAGAAGAAGTCCAAGGCATCCACCTCACTACCTCAGGATGAGTCAAAACATTCTGAGGATGTGCAACAAGAGGCTTACCAATCAACTCCAATTTAGGTTGAGCCTCTTGTATTAGGAAGACCCATTCTGTCCTGGACTTTTACTGCAAATCCAGACTGATGGTATGTAGTCAGAAATCAAGGTGGTCAAGATGTCTATCTCTGGCAGGACATGCTTGATCTACCTCTGCATGATCTCTTTGACATGAGAAGGTTCTATGAGAGTCTGAAGGACCCAGATCAACTGATGAAGAAGGGAATGCTTCTGATCCTAATGAGGACTATCAACTGCTGAAGAACTTTTCTGTTTTGGTAGCATCAGCCTAGGGTAAGTTTGTAAGGATTATAGAAGAGGCTGATGCACTCAAAACAGTCAGTATGTCTCCTGCATGCATGCACCTTGTGCATGGTAGAAGTTACTTTGGAAGTTTCACACTCCACAAGAAAATTACACAAGTGTAAAATCTTCCGAAGCCAAAAGACCATTTCTTCCGAAGCCAAAGATGAAGTCTTCCGAAGCTTAGAAGACAAAGTCTTCCGAAGCCTCAAAGATAGATGACTGATTTCTTCCGAAGACAGAGAAGACATGCTCTCTGTGATCAACAACTTTTTAGAAAAGCTGAACAACTTTCTGCTGCCACTCTGCAGGCTCACCAACTTTAAACAAGTTGGTGAAAAGGTTCATGCTTTAGAAAGCTGTAGATTAAGGTCTTGAGTCTATAACTTTGTACTTTATGTACTTTTATTCTTTTTGTATTATATTAGGATGTGAGCTATGGCATGTCATAGTCACATGTCAAAAGGCAATCCGCCTTTTGACTTTTCATTGATCTTGTTGTCTAGATTAGTAATTCCAGCTGGCTTTTAAAGTATGGCCGGCTGTAGTATGTAGTATAAAGTATCTCAGGTTCTTGTATTTTATTTTCATTCTTTGTAACACTTGTAATAGAACTTGAGAGCAATATACATCTTCCTTGAAAACCAATTGTCTTGTTCTTAAGCTTTCTATCTCTTGCTTACTTGTGTTATCCTAGTATCATATTATCCTGCCAATTTCCTATTTGATCTGTTAAGTGTTCTAAGTCTCTCCTCACTATGAAAACTGATTTGCATTGAACCCCTTCTAACGGTCCTGCATTATATGATGAAATTAAAGTTATCATTGAAAGTATTATGTGAAGTAAAGTGAAACATTAATGAATAATGAATGACAAAGCAACCTAATGAAATGTTATAGCCCGAATTATGATTGAAAAGCCTTGCAAGCAATAGACTGGTCCTCACTTATATGCTGGCTAATTAGCCATCGTGCACTATGGGGGCAAATGAGCTTTTATTTATGAGCAGGCTGTGTGCCTTGTAGTGTGGATTAACTGTCAGAATTCAATTGTGATAAATGTTTTCTAAAAGGGGTTGACATTTTCTATCAACCAAATGTTTGGGCTCTTGCTTTGTGCAAACCTAGTTTTACAAAAGTGAAAAGATAATGAATAAAATGAATATAATAAACACGATAAAGGATGATATGAAAGACAATATGATTGTTATGAATGTTAATGTGTATTCATTAAAGGAAGTAAAGGAATATTTTCTATATATATAATACTAGAACTCACTTAACAACACTGATTTTTTATGCATATGTTGGCAGAAATGACGAGAGCTGAGGATGGCATAGGAATGAAGCTATTTGGCATCTAAAGACTGGCATCCTTATTAAAAGACATATATTTGACTTTAACATATAATTTTAATGTTTGGTTTATGAACAAATATGCTGCTCTTTTTTCTTTGAAAGATTATGTTTGCAATCACAATTTTTTTTGTCTTCCCACTTCTTCAACTTCTTGTCCTCATACTTTAAACAAATTATTGTTTTTCCACTTCCACTCTTCCTTTTCATTTACGATTGGTTCCTACTCAACATCTTGTTCATGTAGTTGATGTTCTTTCTTAGCCAACTTCGTATAGTGAGGCTACTAAACACCTTGCATGGCAAGAGGTCATGGCTAAAGAGTTCGAAGCATTTGAAGCTAATCATACTTCGGATGTTGTTCCCTTATTTGTTGGCAAGACCCATATTAAGTGCAAATGGGTCTACAAGATCAAATACCATGCAAATGGTACTCTTGAACGATGTAAAGCTTGACTTGTTGTTCGAGGTGACACTCAAGCATCCTATATTGATTATAATGAGACTTTTTCCCCGGTTGTTAAAATGACTACCATTCGTAATCTTATTACTATTGCTACTAAATTGAAGTGGCCACTCTCTCAATTGGATGTCAATAATGCTTTTCTTCATGGAGATCTTAATAATGATATTTTTATGCAACCTCTTTTGGGCATGACTATTGCTCATTCTCACAACATAAAACTTAAAAAATCTTTTCACAGGTTAAGATAAGTGTCTCAACAATGGTATGGTAAGCTCTCTAATGCATTGAATGCCCAGGGTATTGTTTGTTCCAATAACGACTATTTTTTTTGTTTTCAAAGACCATGGGTCATCTTGTTGTTTATGTTGCCATTTATGTTGATCATATTCTGCTTACTAGTAATGTTCCTGATGAGATTACTACCCTTAAGCAGCCTTTTGATTCCTCATTTCGTATCAAGGATGTAGGGACTCTCAATTATTTCCTTGGTAATGAGGTTAATTTCTTCCTTCTAGTAGCTCTCCACCAGCGTCTCCTTTACCACCTAATTTGCAACTCAAATCTACTGAGGGAACTGTTATTCATGATCCTTTACAATACCGCCATTTAGTGGACATGTTGAATTATCCAACCCATGCTCGCCCGAATTTATTCTTTGCAGTTCAATTCATAATCGGTTCATGTAAGATCCCTGGGTTCCACATTAGGATGCAGCTTTACATACTCTTGCTTATGTTGGTGGTACTATTTCTCAAGGGTTGGTTTTATAATCAAACCTTTGATTTTTCTCTTGTGGCTCGTTGTGATTCTGATTGGGCATTTTGCCCAAATACCCGATGATTTGTAAGTGCTTATTACATTACTCTTGGTGGCAGTCCTATTTATTGGAAGTCTATGAAACAGACTACCATTTCTCTAAGCTCGGCAGAGGCTGAATATCGTTCTTTACGAAGAGTTACAACTGAACTTGCATGTCTCACTCGCCTTTTGCTTGAATAGACTATTTCACATATTACGCCTATCCCAGTGAAGTGTGATAACTTGGCTGCCATACACATTGCTCGCAATCCTGTTTTTCATGAACGCGTCAAGCATATTGATGTGATTGTCATCTTGTTCGCGAGAAGTTGCTTGATGGTCTTATCACTTTAACTCATACAACTTCATCTGACCAACTTGCCATGGGCGAAGTATTATAGGCGCCTCCTCTTTTTTTTTTTTCCGTAAGTAGTGTTAATTTTTAATCGGGTACTATAATTTTTTTGGTCCGGTAGCATAATTTTTTTTATATATAAAGAGTTCCGCCCCTCTTGAAGAAATTTAATTTCACCCCCCGCCCCACTATGAAAGTGTCCAATTTCAACTAAGAGTGTTTCACATTCACAACATCAACAATTGCTTGCTTTCCAAGTTGGGTGTTTCCCACACACCAACTTGCCCCCGGGGAGGGGGGGGGGGATTCTATTACTTGTACTCTTTGCTACTATCTTGCACAATGTTAGTTAGTTGTTAATACTTTCTTTGTTTGTATATATCATGGTTAATGAGAATATCATGAATCGAACTTCATATTCCAAATTTCAAGGTTTTGTGCGATTAAGAGTGCCCGCAAAAGTGATAACTTTGTAGCATTTTGTCAAAACCAGTGGTGATTTTGATCTTTTTGTTAGTAAGAACGAAAAACAGTCAAATTAACTGAAACTGACTCTTAACCGAGCCGAGGCCAGGTCAAAAGCCGGTTAATTTCAGAAAGTTTGCAACCATAAATGTCAGTCTCCGGGGCTGTTTGTTTGCCTCTTAACCATTAAGAATTCTGAATGGTTCAACACCTAATGGCTAAGAGAGTTTGTTTCGTGAGCAGATTTCTAAACGGTTAAACGCTTTTGCCTCTGAATGATTAAACATTATACTGAGTCTGAATGGTTAAAAGCTTTTAATTTTTATCTGAATTAGTCAGATATTTGGTTTTAAATAGTTAAATAGTATACTAGTTATTAATAAATCAGAACTCTTACTAGTTCAACACTTAATGGTTCAAAATTATGATTGATTTAGTATTTATCCATTTATAAGTTGTCAAGCAATCATTTTATTTGGTAGAAGCTCAAAACCGAAGAGAACCATTCGGTACACCTAGTACTATTTGTCATTTTCTTTGAATATATTCGAACTTATTATTTTTCTATTCTCTCCCTCCATAATTATAATTCTCTTTTGCAGTTGTTTCATAATCAACAAATCTGGAGGTGGTTGAAAATGGCAGCAACTACCGACGAAGCATTGGAGTCACTTCTCTCCGATTTCGATCAGATACACAACGTACTGCCTCTAATCTTCACCTTACGATCTGTTATTCGTATCAAATCAGATCACAATTTCTCAAAACCTATAATTCCTAAATCGTTTTTGTAGGATTTCAGCCGAGGAATTGCTGAGATTCAAACTCTTAAATCGAGCTGCAACTCCGAAATCAAGAGGAGAGAAGCGCTTGAATTCACCGTCAACACTCTCAAATCAGGTGTGTTTTATGATCATAAACAATTTCGCTTTTGATTACTACGTATATTCACATGAAATTAAGGTATTATTCGAATGGAATTATCTAATTTATGAATATTATGGCTGTTTATGGAATTTACTCTCGTTTTTCTTTGTTTATCGAATCATTGAACCTGTCAGGTCACGGAAGTTGTTTGTGTTTTGATTTTTCATTACGCAAGTAATATCCAATACTTGAGATTCGAAATATTGATTTCAAAACTTGTGAAATGAAAACCTGATTGAACCAGAACCATTGGTGTTCTTTGAGCTTTCATTGTTATTAGATCTTAGATTTTGCATTTTTGTGCTATATTTTATTGATAATTATTGTCCTGAAGGAAGTGGATTCGAACTTGAAGATTCATGCTAACTATTTGTTTGATATATGCTCCTAGAAAATGAGAGAGTAATGAGGTTGTATACGGGATCCATCAGCAAACTGGCTAATCAGGCAAGTGATGTGATTACTAGAGTCAGTTGAATTTTGTTGGGTGTGATCTGAGGTTGAGTTGCAAATGGTAATGCAATTATCAGTTTCTTATTTCGTGTTGTTTTGTTCAATGAAACAGCTTGAGCGTAGGAATAACTGTAACAGCTTGAAAGAAGAACTGAAGAGAGTGAATGATGAACATACCAAGAAAGAGAATGTAAGTAAATGACTATAAACATGACTGAAGCCATAACTTTGTTTAAACATGCCCCTTGAGTCGATACTTGTGTTATAATAAAATACGATATGACTTGTTCAGCCTCACCAAGTATTATACATACATAATTGATAGTTTTGTGTAAACAAACCAACCACAAATTTGATGAGCCGTTTTGACGCTTATCTCTGCTGGTTTATTTATTAAATTAATGAACGTGAACAAAATGTTTTGGTTTTTTGATTAAAGGAACGAACATGGATGTATGTCTCCTTCATTCTTGAATGTCTGTTTATGTATATTCGCTAATGTTTATGTATCTTTGCTGGTTTATTTATTAAATTAATGAACATGAACAAAATGTTTTGGTTTCATGATTAAACGAACGAACATGGATGTATGTCTCCTTCATTCTTGCATGTCTGTTTATGTATATTCGCTAATGTTCGTTAATGTTCTTTTCATTTATGTATTTTTGTTTACACATTCATTAAAATAAAATTATCAGCCCATTATATTTTGAGAGCCATCAGCCCATTAAGCTTCAAGTTATCAGTTTCTGACGTTTAGAAATTTGAAACCATAGGCTTGTAGTCTAACCTCTTCATTTTATCAATTGGTTTTATATCCTAATTTTCTTTGTGCCCTTTCATATGTTCATTTATGATTGTTAATAATAATAACGGAACATGAACTAGCTCATTTTCTTCACGACCAAGAACATATGCTCATCGCTTATATTTGTTTGGTTTAATATAAACGAATAATCACCAACATACCCCCGTTTGTGTATGTTAGTGCCCATTCGGTTAGCTTACAACCCTAATTTACAGCATTATGAACTTAGCCTCAACATATTTTTATAGTCTAATAAACTAGAATGAAGTCCATATAGATTTCTACAGCTAAAAGTTGGTTTGTTTCACTTAAAATTAGGTTTTACCTCTTTTCGAGGTGGTATCTTTATTCGTAACAAAACTATGCATACTTTAGTAACTGCTTTAAACTTGCAACAGGAGTTCAGAAACGCAATTAACCTACTTAAGCATGATTACGAGGAGCAAATCAAAGCGCTGGAAGTTCAAATCAAGTGAGTTATCTTTTTAAAAGACTTTTTGTTGAGCAATTTGGGTTAGCAAATAACTACTGTGAAACAGAGATTCTCTAGCTCGGAAAGCTGCGAATGAATCAATCATTAATCAGCTCCGCCGAGATTTAGCTGCACATAGAAACCAAGTTGAAGCTTTAGCAAAAAGATTGGACCAGGTTCACTCGGATGTAGAGATGACATGTGAGCTTGTATTCAGTTATTTAATATTTTAAGACATGTAAATATTTTTTTACATTGTTCTTTAAGACTAACATGCGTAACCTTTTTGTCCTAGATCAAAATGAGATACAAGATTTAAAAGATTGCCTTATGATGGAGCAGGAAGAGAAAAACGGTTTGAACAGGAAGCTTCAGAGTCTCGAAAAGGAATGTATGTGCATGTTACGTATAGAATAATAACTGCAATTTCAACTTATATGGATTAACGGAACATACTCCAAAATAGATAAATTTTAACTAAAGTGGAAATGGGTTACCCAAATTTTACTTAAAATGGATATAACCTTCTAATATCATATTATTTTTAAAAAATGAGACTACAGGAACACATTAATTATTGAAAAAAATCTCAAAAGTAACCAATTTTCTAAATGTATTACGCATCTATGATCAAAATTTCATGCATATAGTCATGAGAAACGCACTTGTGTATCTCTTTCTTATTTGCTGTCTTACACCATGATAACCCCCAACACACACCGAAGGGTTTGCATTGGAAAACAACTAAACAAGTCAAACAACAGCCTCCAAGTCACATACAAAAGAATGGTGAGGCAATCCAAGACTTGAAATTGTTTATATTTATAATGGCAGCATTTGATGTTTCCATCTTTAACTCTAACCCATAAATATTTTCATTCTGTTCTTGAATAATAATGCATTTGTCAATCAACATATGATATATGTCAAGTATCACATTAGTTGAAGTCTATCATTAACTGGAAAACTTTTGATATGCGAATCAAAATAGATACACAAGTAATCGTATGCATGAAACTATTTTGATATGATTATAAACGGAACATACTAAAAAAATAGTAAGTAGTGAACTCTTAATTATTTGTACAACTTAAGAAAAGAAACGCATCTGCAGGTCAGGGACCGTTGGCAATTTTTACCACCTTTGTTAATAAACCTTCATTGGCAATAATATATGCTGTTAACGTGGTATTTGTGTGTTGCAGTATTGATTAGCAGAACAAAGTTGGCTGAAAACAAACAGGATTTGACTTCAAATCGAAATGTTGAAACTCTGAAGCAGAAGGTAATGAAACTGAGAAAGGAAAATGAGGTCCTCAAAAGGCGACTGGTTGATTCAAAAGTGGGCTGATATTGTCAACAGTAAAGAACTTCTAATCCTCCCTTTTGTTTAAGTGTAAGTACTGGAATAATTGCTCATATCCATAATCAAACTGTCAATCACTGAAATATGCTGCTCTACAGAATCACAACATGTTTCAAACAAAACATCATGGTCCTAAATCACTTCAGATTTAGGTTTTGAAACTGATTATTTGATCTAAATAGATGCCCACTATTAAAATGCAATCCAAACACCTCATAATCCATCATACATACACATGCACATGGCACCCATGAGTAAACAAACAAAAATAACTTCAATGAAGATGATTACTTGGAATATACTAACATCTTCCATATAGTTATATAGCATAACAAAATTACTTTTAATTCACATTTCACAAGAAAAAAGAACAGGAACAAAAGAACATGAAAGCATATAATAAATGAACCGTTAAGTCCTTAAAACAAAGAGCATAACACTAACTAAAATAGATAGAATAAGAACCAATAGTGCAGCCATGATGCTAACATTACTTGATTTCTCTAAATGACTCCCAGAAACTGAGCTTTTGTCATCATTTTTGTTTGAGGATGTTTTTAGTACTGGGGGCCCTGGTGTTAATATTTCCCAAAAGGAATTGGTGGACAATGTTACGGATTCTCCTTCTGGTTCCAAAATCATTGATGCATCTGTTGGAGCTTCCATCGACATTAATTCAACACAATGGTCTTTAAGAACCTAGACAAATAGTTTGAAAAATATCAACATATCAACATTAATATCATAGAACAGTCTGCCTGAAACCCAAGGGTTTTAATTAGAAATGGTGATATTAGCAGGTTGGGTAACTGGCCAAATTGGTTGGATGAGCCTACAAACACTTGTTTATCCATTTTGAACTTCTAATAATATTAAAATACAAAATAGGATTCTAGAAACCATATTACAAAAGCAATCTAACATTTCTTATTAAAGCAACTTATAACGAGGTGTATTCACTTATATTAACTTTAATGATGTCTATTCAGTTTGACCAGTTCAACCTAGTTAAATTCTTTGGCTTAAGCCATTTGACCTACTAAGGATTGAAGATAACCCAAATCGATCCACTTATAGGTGAGTGGGTTAAAATTAATCTACTCCAATTCTAGTGAAGCTCATGAATAATTCTTTTACCCCCTCATACTTGGCTTTTCATGTTAAACCATCATTTGATGCGAAAATGCCAAAAGAAGATCATTGTACATTTGTACTTGTTACTTTTATTCCAAAATCACTCGCTACTGCATAATGCAGTGCTTTTTCAAGAATGATGGTTGGTTTGCAACAAAAAGCCTAAGCACAACAGTTCAGAAAGCCAGATCATTCCTGATATATGAAATAATCAATAGACACAAGTTCTAGAAAGAAAATTTAGCAGTGTCTAGTAACAAACCAATGTGCATCAAAAACTCAAATTAACAAATCATGACATGGGATATAATTATTTAGATGTACATTATACATGCATACCTCAAGTGTTTCAGAAGGTTGCATGTAGTCGCATATATATGTATCACCCAGCCAGGGAACAAAAACTCTTCGAGGGAAAGAAAGACTGCATCTTTCTCTGTTAACAAATAATCAAACAACATATAGTAAAAATTCAATCAGATCATGTCAAAATAACAAACAAACAAACATACCCGGTAAATCCCACTCGTACCCAGTAAGATTGTGTTAGATATATGCATATGTATTATGGCATATTTTGAAGTGCGTATATCTATTACATATGTATGTGCATATGTGTATGTATATGTGCTTGCAATCTTCTCTGCTCTTGCAATATATTACGGCATGGATTTTGATGATAAAATGCACCATGATACTAATAGCCAAAGGTGCCAAAATGGGTGGGTGGGCAGGTTGGATAATGAGTCAAAATGGGTTCAAGTCAAAACAGGTAATTTTGGTAATCTTTGTTCTTTTTCAAAATAAATAAATAAAGTGCGGATACATATAATTGTAGTAAAAAACATGATTTAGAAATTGTATATGCATTAACTACACTTTGAACAACTTCTAACATGTTTGGCCTGTTAAACTATAACCCGACTAGAACCAGTCATAAGCAAATACCTCTTCAAATGCCATTAGTTTTAGATACATTGACATTGCATTGCAACTATCTGACCTTAGTAACTGCAGTTGAAGTTGCGGAAGAGGAATCTGAGTTGAAACTTCATTCACTGGTTTCCCATTACCATCTGCAACCGAATCCATTTGCCCATCGGTCTCATCACAGATGACATCTAATCTGCTGTATAGGCTGGAAATAATGTCTCTCTAAACAAATACATAAAAGAACAAAAGAGGAAAACTGTGAGAAAAATCCAAATAAGTAAAACTAGATCGCTAGATTGAAGAAATTACTTGTAGGGCCATCTCATATACCTTTATATCAGCCAAAGCTTGCGAAATTGGTTCTTTAGAATTTGAATATGCAAAGGAACAGATAGAGCCAGTAAACACCAGTATACCAACAACGTCCTCTTCACTGTATGCTTAAAATGAAAACACTGACATGTTAGAATGATGGTCAAAGACGAAGCAAGGGCGGGTTTGGTAATGGGTCAAAATGGGTTTGGGTTGACCTGTAAACACTCTTTGCCCACTTTAAATAAACATTAGTCAATTTTATAACATGCCCTCATCCAGCCCGTTTGGTTTCGACCCAAATGTAAGTAGATGGATCAAACATTCCAGATATAGTAGATTGATTTGGTAAAGTGAGATACCTCGAAAAGATCTATGCTGCATGAAAGGGAGAAGAAATTCCACTTCATGCGCACCATCAGATGCGCACTGCTCATCCACATTCACCTACATAAGATTGACGGACAAAACTTTGATATGTTTCAGAGTTCAACTGTATGTTTTTACCAGCAAACCAACATGATATAACCATATAAGCCTGATGAGCACAGATCACACAAAAGGTCTACTGTCTGCAATAAATTAAAATGATGTACACACGTATATGTGGGTGTGAGTGTGTGCGATTGTCACTTATTTGTAATAAAAATTACATAGACTAAAAGTTAGACAGTCACACACCAATAACTTTGTAAGAAATCAATTGCTGTTAGAACTATCATAGTATGATGTTAAAAATCAGAATCAAAAAAGGTCACATTTTTTTAAGTTAATTACATTAGAAGAATCTGAAGTTGCAATATCAGCCATGCTTATTAAGATCCAACAGGTAGTCGCATTTTTTTAAGTTAACTATTGTTAGGGCAAAGGTAAAAGCTTCAGATTTTACCTATTTATTAAAAAGCAAAAGGCAAAAACCTACCCATCCTTCAAAACCGATAACCGACCTACCTTTTAATAAATCCAATAGGTTTAGCTAATCTCAACTACATATATTCAGTTATCGTTCAGTTTCGGCCAACTCTAACCCCTAGTGTTGGGTCTGGTGACGGGTAAATCTTTGAGTGGACCAAAACAGGCCCGGTTGTGTCAGCCAACAAACACCTTTCTGGTTTCTGCACTTTTTTTTAATATGGTAAATAACAATGCATTGAGCATAACTGCACAAATAAACATCTATCATCTTTTGTGCCAAAAAACACATACCAAATTTCCATCAATCAAAGCCTTCGCCTCCTTAAGTTCTTTGCTGTGATGTGATATTATGTCACGAAGAATTCCAGCAAAATTCCCAGAACTTGAAACATTCTCACGGAATATAGGAAACCTGGGAAAAAGGTAGTTCTTATACTTGCAATTAGCAGACCAACTTGCATGCAAATATTATGAAACCATGTTAAACAAGTAATGGAATGTCATTAGTCCGTAAATTTACCTTATATCAAAATTGTAAATGCATTTAAACTTCTGAAGGGCAGACAAAACTTTTCCCATTTTAAAATCACAAGGCCGTAAGCTGCTTGAGGTAATATTTGAAGACAATGAGCAATTTTTGCATGTCCACCTAAGCAAGATTCAAGGATAACATGTCAATACAAAAACCAATTTCAGTAGGAAGAAAGATAACATATGAAATCAGCTACCTCCTTGGACTATAGCTTATGTGAATAAGCAGTCTTTCATCCCAACTAAAATCTCTTACTGGTGCTGCATCTGCAACCCCTTTTACAGTCTGCAACAGCAATCACTTCTCATCAGTGTGTGTCAGCATGAGCAGGGGCATGTGTGTATGTATGTGTTGTTGGCTACATTATAGTCTGTATAGTGCTAGTACTTTCAAATTGAAGTATCTTGATGGGTCGCTCGTAATCTTAATCGGATAATTCAGAAAAAACAAGAACTAGCATGCGTTTTTTGTTACAAAAAACATACTTCAAATAGACAATGGATTACGTTTTACACGCACCGAACCATCCCAACATTTTGTCAAAAAGACACAATGCTTTGTGAAATGGAGTATCAGTTTGGCAGTCAAAGTGCTCAATTCTGGAAATCGGTTACCACTTTAGGAAATTAGTCACTACTGATGATTGGCTTCTGCAAGTAGGTTACTAGAATACTAGGCTGCTTGCGACGGTTGGTCCTCAACACGAACACCGGTTTCTACAACTGATAATACACTCACAGCTAACCAGTCAGTCACTACTAATGGTGCAATTTACTACGAGACCCCGCAAGGCGTACTGGACCCATTTACCGAAGCCATAAATAACAAGCATGCACTCCACGCCTCCATGCTCGTATCAAAACTAACTCGGATTGTGTAATAATCTTAAGTAAACCTCACATGTGTGTGTCTCAGCGCGCATATGGTTGTATGCACGTGTGTGTATGTTTGTCAGTGGGCGTCTATGGAGGTTTTTTGGAGGGGGGGGGGGGGGTTGTGAGTGTGTGTGGGGTCAACAGTGTAGATACACATTGAGCACCTAGAAAGCTACAAAGCAGCAAAGGAAATGGTGGAGAGACTAAAGAGTTTATACAACAACAAGACGAAAATGCAACCTGGCAAAGCACTAAAGTGGAATTCTTGAACAAGCTTTCATTCACCCATATGTAAATGCCAACCACCTTCATACCACCAACCAGCATTCTTGAAACCTATTCATCATTCCAACACATTTACATCACCAAAAACTTAAACACTAAATAGGTATACATACGATACAGAATTCATGTAAACTTCAAACCAAAAGAGGAACACTAATGGTGTGTGCTCCATCTCAAATCAATCAAAGCAATGAAAGCAAACCAAACCAAACCTGACGAGCATGTTCAGCGACCCAATCCTCATCTATCGACAACGAAGATGAAGAATTAGACTGTGATTTCGATTTGGATCCTCCTTTCTTCTTGGTGCTATCATCTCTGCTCTGGAGGATCCATGAAGCTGGTTCTCCGGCGTCGTTTAAGGGCGTGGGAACTAGATCGAAGACAAAGGCTCTATCCGAATTGGTACTTATGTTCCCAATTACTAACCCTAGCTGATAATATTCAACAAGAAGAGCAACATAAGGTAAGGGGGAAAGGGGGTGAATAGCATTGAGAGAGGAAAGGGGATCACCTGGGGGGAGAGGGGGGAATGGCTGAGGCGGTCTTCGAGGGATGTGAGGTTGCTTTCTTCTCCGATCACGGATTTCACCATCGTCGCCTTAGCTCGTTCCAGGAGACTGATCAGATACACCAGATGAAACAGTAGAATTCTCCTCAGGAACAAATATACTAATTTGTAAAATAAAAAATAAAAAGTTAACATTTTGTGATTGTTTGGAATTGTTTATTTCGGTTGAAAATAATTTTTTATAAATAATTAATTAATTAGCTTATAACTTTTTAAAATTAGTTTTAAAAAAATATTTAAATTAGCTTATAAATTAAAAAAATTATAAAATGACCAAAAGACATGCTTTCAAAAATTAGAGTAGTTAATATGAGATAACAAAGGGATATAATAGTAAATTAGATTAAAAAAAGTTTTTAAAAATTAATAATTAACTTACTTCTTGTTTTTCAAAACAAACACATACACTTTTCTTGACATTTATATATCGTGTACGTTTAGGAGGCTGTCAGATTGCATTGTTTTTATAGTTGGCTCCTTCACGTATTTGAATCACTACCAATAATGGTCAACTCTAGTTAATATACTTTTAGTTTGATAAATAACCATCAAATATGCTCAATAATATTCAACTTTAGTCAATATCTTTACTTGCTCAATACCATTCAAACTTAGTTAATATCCTTTGACATACTCAACTAAGATGTTGAAGGAGTTTGCCATAGATCTTTTAAAGGATGATTAGAGAAAGAGGTGCTAGAGGCGATAAAAGAAAGGTGAAGGTTCATAACAGTTGGAAGGCAAGGGATGAGAGGTAGGGTTTAGAGGGTTTCTTCATGTATGTGAAAGATGGGACAAGTGTCATGGAAGTTGGGTGGATTTTTTGTATATTTTTGCTTAGCCTTTTAAAGTATAGTGATATAATGGTTAGTATAGAAAAAAGGCAACTTAAATAAATGCTCGTCCACTCCAAGGACCAAACGTGTTATAAATAAATGAATGGTGCAGTGCGGGTTGTAGATATATGTAACGCCAGCCTCCCGGGCTATCCCAGGGAGAGTTACGCATCGGAAATACGCAACACAGTAATTCTGGAGTTCACAGTGGAAGTCTAACTTTGATTATACATCAAAACATACAGTACACTTGTCATACTAGATAATACCATTACATCAGTTTAACTATACTAGAGATCCGAATCTTCAGTAGCGCTCTAGACCTCTATTTCCTCGTAAACTAGCTCGAAATCTCGAATGTCTGCAATCTCTTGTCACCTAGGATGTGTGTTCGTAAAATAAAAGACATTTGAGACTCGGCATAAATGTAACAATTGTGAATTTTTAGTTAACTTTATAACCCAATACGTTAAGCTCAAAAACTCTGATTCTCGTCAAATCGCAATATTTTTGCTTAATTTCGAGTTATTAGCTAATGTGCCTTAGACTTAATTAAGCATTAGATTAAGCACGCAATTATATATTGAGAAGGTTAGTGCATCAATGCCATTATTTCATAATTCATGATAGCAAATTATAACCCTTGACACATTATTCGTGCATATAATCATGCATGAAGCTACCACTTTTGCATGAACGTTTTGTCGTTAAACAAAATTCTTAGCAAGTCAACATACCAAGTTTAACGCAACATGACATCTATTAACATGTCATGAATGAAACTATGAACCTAGATGCATTGCTTTTAAATAAACGAGATGGTTCTAGTAACCCGAAATTCTCACTCGTCATTCGGAACTCCTAAATGCACCTACTAAATCATAAGCTTCATAACTAACTTAATATGGGACTTACTTCATATGCAACTACGCATTTTAATGCAACTTGATTCAGTGATAACGATCACAACCAAATCACTTGCAATGGACTTTACAAACCGAATATAACTAATGATTGCATAAGAAAATCATCGGGCATAAATCACCAAGTTCATCAACACCAAACAACAAAATGAAGAAACATCATAAACATATGAAGATACCCATGGGCAGATTCGAAAATCTCAGCCCCAAAGCCCTCAAAATCTTGGTTCAAAAGAGTGGAAACAACCAACATATAATGTGTTAAACAATGGGCATTGACTAGGGGTTAAATACCAACAATTACCTCCCATCACCTTGGTCAAAAAGGGGTTGAACATTAGGTACAAGAGGGGACTGATGACTGCTTCCCATTGCTCGAGATCTGCAGCTCCTGTTGCCCAAGAAAAACTTCACCATCACCATCCTTTCTTGTTCAAAGATGCCAAGCATCTAATGATGGCATCTCTTCCCAAAGTTCCCTATATAAACATCATATTATCAAATGCATTCTCACACCAAAAATCCATCCCAACATGCTCTAAAATAGTCCAAGAAACCCCCTGCTACTGTGACCGTGAGAAGAGGAGGGAACGAGAGCACGGTTTAGACCTTCAACACCCGTTTCTTCTTGCATCAACACTTGCCAACGTGTATGAACTTAAAAACACTTAAAAAAATCTTTTAAATGTTATATTAGTTGTTGATAAGGTCCCATGATAGTGTAGAAAACTGAATTTCAGGAAGATCATGTAACTGTACTTAAGAAGGTTTTAGGATTACTCATACGTTGTAGAACTGAAGTCACCCTAAGCACACCCTAAACCACGATTTGAAACATGAAATAGATACATTTCACACTTAGTTTTAGTGCTTAAACATGTGTGATACTCAATCTCTAGTTAAAAACTTAGAAGACATGACAACAAGGCTGTGAAACTAGCCTGGATAGCGATCCAGCAGATTTGTAGGCCCAATTTTAAGAGACTATAATGTGGTCAAAACTAAACCAAATGAGGTGTTTCTTGAGCCTAAAGTTATTTTCAAGATGTCAGCTTTCAAACCCAACCAACCTCGTAATTTTCCATGGAGAATTGACCTCCCAAAAGTGCAAAAGAAAATAAAGTGTTAAAAGTAACTTTTTCTGACAGAATATTGACCCAACTTTACAAGCCATAAACTTGTCAATATTGAACCAACAGACGTGATTTTTTTGTGTTAGAAGTTAGCTTAATGTCTTAGTTTTCCAATACATATACACACGCCTGTTAATAATTAGTTTTGGACCCCCATCCGACCAAGATAAGAACAACTGTCCAGAAAATGTGCAGCAGTGAACATTTACTTAAGAGTTATGGTTGCTCATTATAATACATTAATGCAAGTTACAAGTAGACATATAACAATACAACCTATGGGTAATAACCAGGATCCTAGATGAATAAAAACCTCTCACTATGCAGGACCGTTTGAAGGTGTTCAATGCAAATCAGTTTCACTATGAGGAGAGACTTAGAACACTTAACGGATCAAATAGGGAACTGGAACCTTTTATGGTTATACTAAGAGAACACAAGTAAACAAGAGACAGAAACTTAAGAACAACAAGATTGGTTTTCAAGGATAAAGTATATTGCTCTCAAGTTCTATTACAAGTGTTACAAAGCATAAAAATAAAATACAAGGACCTGAGATACTTTATACTACATCCTACAGCCGGCCATACTTTGAAGCCCAGTTGGAAACACTAATCTAGACAACAAGATCAATGTAAAGTCAAAAGGAAGATTGCCTTTTGACATGTGACTATGACATGCCATAGCTCACATCCTATTGTAATACAAAAAGAATAAAAGTACATAAAGTAGAAAGTTACTGACTCAAGACCTTAATCTACAGCTTCCTAAAGCATGGACCTTTTCACCAACTTGTATAAGTTGGTAAGTCTGCAGAGTGGTAGTGGAAAGTTGGTCAGCTTTTCTAAAAAGTTGTTGATCACAGAGAGCATGTCTTCTCTGTCTTCAAAAGAAATCAGTCTTCTATTTTTGAGGCTTCGGAAGACTTGTCTTCTAAGCTTCGGAAGACTTCATTTTGGCTTCGAAAGAATTGGTCTTTTGCTTCGGAAGATTTTACACTTAATGTAATTTCTTTGCAGTGTGTAAAACTTCCGAAGTAACTTCTACCATGCACAAAGTGCATGCATGCAGGACACTTCTTGACTGTTTTGTGTGCATCAGCCTCTTTCAAATACCTTACACACTACTATAAGTATAAAACACACACATTACTAAACAAGCATACACAACCTCTAACATATTATATTACTTGACAAAATTTACAAATAAACTTAATGGTTTAATCTAAAACAAATTACACATTGACTTACTAAAACTCACCGACGAACCCTATGTATATATATGTAGCAAGCACCAGGTTTAGCATCATCACACTCCCGACCAAGGAATCTTTAAACCATTCAACAACAACAATGAGTTCTCGTAGCCTTTTTTTCCTTTTAAATGCTTTGGGGGAGAAACATGCTTGCAACAACAACAACATTTGAATCATTGCTTCATATGTTATGTCTATTACTTGAATATTGCATGAGTTTACCTTATCATTATCACATGCTAAATTCCCCATTTTCACAATGCAACCAATTAACTCTTGGATAGAGATGCTGGAACTTATTGATAGTACTATCGGGGTAGGCACCCCCATCTTCTAGACTCGTTGAACGCATCAATCAATGGTCACTTACATTGGATGTTTATTTCTACAACAACAATAGCCAATACTCGTGATAAGTATCGGAGGGGTTTTTAGTTTTCTCATAGCTATAGTTTTGGTTGTGGGCTCATTATGTCTCGTATTTACATTCATATATAATGCTTGATTCAATTTTACTTACCACCGCTTACTATAACAACTATTTATCGAGTCTCAACTCTACGAGCTCACCAACTTTTAGTTGACCTATTTAGCGTGTTTTTAAGGTGATAATTAAGTGTGGTAGCTTGAAAGTCAATCTTTTATGCATCTAGGCTACAATGGAAGATTGCTTAATATAGGTTTATGATTTAAGTCCATATGTGTAATCTTTATTTTGTAACCTAAGACAATGATGTAGAACCTATATCTTTTGAATGCATTACGTTTAGTATTTTCTCGTACCATGTGTTTTGAAGATGCAATTTTTGTCAATCACTCGTGTTTCCGCCTTGGTGAGGGTGTGACAATAAAGCTCATGAGTTCATGAACATAACATTTTTCAATATTCAAAGCATATTAGTATTGAGAATTGCATCAAGTAGATACAACCATGACAAATAGATTGGAACAGAGTAAGCACAATATAAATTCACATAAACAGGCTATGTATACAAACTCCACTGTCAAAAGCAGAATCATACAAGTAGCCCTCAAGCATCCTATCCAGCATTGTCACATATCACAGATACTATTGATAGCTAATTGTTCAATTATTACCGGTTATTGGAATATAACATCCCATTTTAGAAAACAGTTATGAGGAACTCACATGTTTAACAGCTTCCCAATAGTTGCTAATCACTTTTAGTACAATCGGGTAATATCTTAAGCTCCTTATACAATTTAAGTATTCATAGGTTAGGTAATGAACAACTAACTAGTTATTGTCATAATTGGATATTGGTTTACCCGATACTTACCCTTAACAATAACCCTAATGCCTAGAAATAATAATACTACTAATTCTAATGCTATTCCTAATAATAGTACTAAAACAATTAATTAATAACTTGACATAATTTTAAGCGAGAACATAACTTAAAACTATATACGACTATTTGATATAGAGTCTTCCCTACTCGCGCTCCTACTCAAGCTCCAAAAACGACTACTAACAATGCCTAACAGGGTATTTAGAAATCAGGATTCTTTTATATTAGAGCGCTCTCAAAAAAATTTATATCATAAATTTAATCCTAAGGTTTCTATTTATAAGAAAGCAAGCAGACAGATGAATTATTCAAGGGGATGCCAAAGTGACATGCTCTAGTTTAATTATTTTTAATTATTATTATTATTATATTATTATAATTAATTTCTGCTGTTTAATTTGTTTTTCTCTTATAACTTTTAAAATATAAAGTCTTATAAGATTTCGAATATGGCATTGCGACGAGCTTATTTTTCTTTATGAATCGACCTAAGTTTCGTTAAAAACGAAGCAGGTTCAAATATAATATATTATTATTATATTTAAAGGATCTCTTATAACACAAAAAATTTCATTTAGAAACTTCAAATTTTAAATAGTCATTTTATTCGTTACTTACTCGTATGACAATATATGAAATGTGGAGTTCATATTTATTGTGTTTTAACTATTAAATCTGACCCGAAAGCTCGGGATGTTACAATATAATTCAAAGAAACAATAACCCAAGTACCAAACCATAAGTACCATCCATGTTATTTTTTCTACTCCTTTTTACATATTTAATAAAAAAATATATATACCATACAATAATGAGAAATATGATTAAAAAAAAACTATAATAACCTTATTTGTGTCGCATATGGGAGACCTTAATAACTTTTTTACAATGTCATTCAAACCTTGATTATTTATCTAATAAATAGGGACAGTACATGTAGTTTCTCACTTGATGAGCCGCATAATCATGTGGAAAGTCATATTGCACTTTTTGCTTTTTTTTCCTCAAAACTCCATCCAACGTTTCAGAAGTTCTTTCATGAGTAATGTTTTTGGTTATTTTCATTAATGATATAGAAAATTATATTAAATTATATGAAATGACCAAATTTTCCAACTTAAATATATTTTTTTGAAGAAATAATACCCCGTCTCCTTAATTTTTCTCACAACCCTCATGTGAAAGTCTTTACAGCTATCTTATAGCGATCTTATGGATAGGTACATTTCCATCTAATGTTTGATTTTATATGCTTATCTTTCCCTTTGAATTCTCTAACCATACTACAAATAAGTCTTAACAATATAAACAACATTTGAAGTAGCCAACAAGTGAGTCACCCATCTCAATTAGTAATAGGACCGATAACTAAGATAATACCCCTTGTACCAGGTAGCTTATAACCTATCCGAATAAAAAAAATAAAAACTATTAACTACCAGGAACATAAGGAACATAATAATGGTAGGGAAGGGAACCAATAAGTTACAGCATGAACGACTATCATGTTCCAATGGAAAAAACAAAATTATCGATAATACTCACTAAAGAAAAGGACAAATGCTCCTATGACCACATCTTAGATATTAGCCGTGAAGCATACTATTATGACATTTTCTCCTCGACACCAATATGAGGGTTCTGTATCACCCTTTGGCTACACGCGTATGTAGTGATGATATAGAAAAAAATAGTGGAACTAAGGTAGAAGAAAAGGTTGTGCAACCAAGATAGAAGCGTTAGGCTTTATTTCAAGAAGGAGAGTAATATAGACGTTTTATATCAACCAAACATAAATTTTAATGTTATATAAGAAAAACAACCCAACTTTTGCTTGTGAGCAAAAAATAGGGACCATAAATGTAATTTATTTTAGAAGAAATGACTAAAAATTCAGATGACATCCAAGTTGTTAACTTTAGGGATGGTCATTGTGGTAAGGCCGGATCACATTTTTGGTCTAAACTTTTCAGATGTACATCAACGATCCCCACTATTCACAGTCAAGAAACATGTTTGGTTCTTTTTTAAGTGAAATTTTAACACATGTTAACTTAATGTGGTATGTCAAAATTTCACATTTCATTGTTAACTATCAGAAGTTAAGACTATAGTCCTTACTTTTCACTCAACTATCATGAGTTTGGTCCTTTTTACTACCGGACATTGAAATTTGCTACTTCAATACAAAGTAATAGCTGTCTTTTTTTACTTAATAACATAAAAAATTATATAAAAATCATAATACTTAACCCCCTTGAAATAGAACTTATTCTCTATACAGATGAAGGATCAATAGTAGGTTCTTACTGTCGACAGAGATCAGCCATAAAAACTTGATAAAGAGCGGTTCCTACCTTTCGAGTTGCTACAAATAAGTTCTTACCAACCGAATAGTGCTGATAGAGATCAATAGCAAGACATTGCTATTATTCAGTTTCCATGCTTGATTTGTATCAGTGTTAATGTTAATTAATGGTGAGGACAAGTTGCTACGAAGGGCAACTTGCTACCGACCTCCAACTTAGTATTGAAGGTTACTTTCTAACTTCCTACCGACCATAAATTTCCATCAAAAGAAGTAGTTTCCAAGTTTATTGAAGGGAATTTAACAAGTCGCTTTCAAAGAATCTTTATGAGATACTAATATAGAGTGTATGGGTTAGGCTTTTGTAATACAAATTTTTCGAAATGTCTTTCTAAGCACCATGTTATCCACCCGAAATCTATTTGTTCACAAACTTTTTCTATAGGATCTTGTTATCCTTTGTTGTTATGCTACGATATGGATCCTAGGGAGATCCTGGATCCCATCAATGGTATCGAGATCCTGAGCAAGGGCCTTATTATTACTTTTAGAAGTTTGGAAGATGGATCCTAGAGTAGGGATAACCATTTCTATAGGAATTATCGCCTATTTGTCAAACACCAATAATAATGGGTTTGCCTTGTTATAGTCTTTGCAATCGTCCTATCTGCCCAAATAACAAATGGTAGTTCTTTTGCCCATCTTCCTTTCTTGGCATCCAACCTTTTTTTGAGGTTGTTCATGATGATTTTGTTACTAGACTCCACCTGCCCATTGGCCTGAGGTGGACCAGAGTGGAGGTATCATCTTTATTCCATTACTGCCATAGAAGTTCGTTGTTCTCTTACTAATGAATGGAGATCCGATATCTCATACTATTTCTAATAGGATTCTGGATCTTGTTAGAATATTATGTTTGATGAAAGAAGAATACTTAGCAAGAATTTGAAAAAAAAAATAAAGCTTTGGAGTCCAAGCATTGGGCCGTGCCTCACTAAACATGCCCCCATGACAAGCCTGAAACACACCCCGTGCTTAAATTAGAAAAAAATCAAGCTTTGGAGTCCAAGCATGGGGCTGTGCCTCACTAAGCACGCCCCCATGACAAGCCTGAAACACACCTCGTGCTTAAATTAGCACACCCCTGTAATTGGACATCTGACAAGACAAAAAATACTATCATCCAAAAGTAGTCGCGGGGCCATGCCCGACAACCTCTACAAGTACGAGCCGATCGACTTTCGTAAGTACTGTACTATCACATGGCCGTGCCTTTTAGACATGAGGCCGTGCTTAAACATTCTAGAAAGCCTATAAATAGGAGTTCAATTGCAGCTTTGAAGGAAGCTTTTGGTGCAGGGTTACCCTGCTGATTTCTCTCGGGAATCAAGTCTTGAAGACCCTTGGGAGGCTCGAGAGGTGCATACAACACTTGGAAGAAGCTCAGAAAAACATCATGGGTCACCGGTTTGATTGTTCCATTTCATCGATGATTACATATCTATCTTTTATGTTATTTGTTGTTATGTTCACGCTCATTATGAGCTAAAATCTCATTATCATCCTAATTGGATGAAACTTATGTAATTTGTGATGAACAAATGGTGTGACTTATTGTGACACCTTACATATTTCCCACATCGACTGTTCACAGGAGAGATTCCTGGTTCATAAGTAATGTCTAGTCTCTAATATCACCAACGCGTTTTGGGCGTATTGGCTGTGGATAAGAGGAGAAGTCCATAGTTAAGCGTGCTCAAGTGGCAGCAATCCAGGGATGGGTTACCTCCCTATGAATTTCACTTGGGCAACCAAAAGCAAATCCGTGAGCTACTCGTGGACAAAGCGGACAATATTGGTGGTATGAGAGGCCGGGTGTTGCACCCGCCTTCGCTAGACCCCCAACCTACCAACCACGTCCCCACTACCACCTCAACCCTTACACATGAGTCCACTAGTAAAGCCCCAAACACCACCGTACTTGTTCACCCGAGGCGGTACCAGCTTCTGTACCTTCTAGTCAATACCCAACAACTACTGTGCCTGGTACTATTAATTATATTTTTAGATGTTAACTATAATAATTTTATAGCATATTTTGGCATTTATTTTGAATTCGTTACATGCATTTTTCATTTATTTCATATAATAGTAGTTTTTGCTGGATGTAATCTACTTTGGTGTGTTTTGGTTGGTTTTGTAGGTTCATACAATTTGGAGAGACGAAAAAGACTTAAAATAATTATTATTAAAAAAGAATCCTAAATTTTAAAGAGTGCAGAAAAATTCCTAAAAGTTTGGCATTTTTAATTTTGTTGAATGCTTAAAATTAAAGACTTATAGAATAACTCAAAGTCAAACCTTACAAAGAAGAGGAATTAGTTAGAAGGAAAGGAGCATAAATAGGATATAGAAAACAAAAGAAAAGGCGGAATCTTGGGGAAAAACTCGAAAAAAAGGGAATTGGGGCATCTTGTTCGACGAGAACTACAAAAGAAAAGGGAATCTTTGTGATTTCTCTAATTGGGAACATACTTTAATTGATTTAGTTTTGATTTGTAAGTTTCTTTTGTTTGAATAACCTAGACGTGATGTCCGGCTAGGGCACTTTTTATTTCAATATTAAGGTTTAATTTCTTTGATTTGGTTTGAACTTATGTGAAACATTTATGAGATGTTTTTGTTTTAATAATTTGTTTGTTTGATTCTTGATCTTAAAACCGGATCTACTCTGGTATACATTGGATTGTTAGTAAAGTTTGTCACTTTATTAATTTTTCTAATAAGATTCTTCAAGATTTAGAACCCTAATCAAGTATTGATTTTTAATATAAGGAATAATTAACGGTTTGAGTTTGTCTATGAACTTACTTTCGTTATAGAATCACACAATCTAGTTAAGTATATTGAACGGCGTGCGTGTTTAATTATAGTTGATACTTCTATCATTGCAACCCGCACGATAAGATCCGGACGGCGTGAGCTTAGAGTAGCGAGTTCGCTCTAATTAACGAACTGCGATTGATTAGACATTAGATAGAGTGGATATCCGAACGACATGACGTCTAGTATCAATACAAATCATTAATCAAAAAGGACCATTGCACCGTAATCATGAATGATCATAAGCCAAATTGAACCAAAAAATTACCTTAGTGTTGTAATTAGTTTTCATATTATAATTTACTTCACAATTTAATTAACGTTTTTAGTAATTTTTTTCAAAATTAAAAAAATAAAAAAAAATGTCAAATTTTGTTTTTCTGGTAGAACGTTAACACGGCCACGTGAAATTTCCTTTACAATTTTGACACGATCGTGTCAGTTTGCTAGAATTTTTATCATTTTTTGCAATTTACTTCTAGTTTTAGTTTTCAATTAAAACCGCCACCTTTCTTAACCCATATCCAACTATAGCAACTGAAGTAAAATGTTTTTGGCATTAAATAATTGGCACGTGTCACTGAGGACACGAACCATACTTTCGTTCATACTATTCTTAGCATGTGCACGGTAGGTTCACATTTACATATTTTATTTGCTGAATTCGACTGGCGCCGTTGCCGGGGATACGGTGATTCTAATTGTGTTATGCCAAGATCTTTTATGCCGGTCAATCCCCATGATTCTAATTGTGTTATGCCTAGATCTTTTATGCCGGTCAATCCCCAACAACTACCGTGCCTAGTACTATTAATTATATTTTGACGTTATTTATTATAATTTTATAATATATTTTGGCATTTATTTTGCATTTCTTACATGAATTTTTTGTTTATTTCATATTATAGTAGTTTTTGTGGAATGCAATCTATTTTGGTGTGTTTTGGTTGGTTTTGTAAGTTCATACAATTTGGAAAGAAGAAAAATGCTTAAAGTAAATATTATTAAATAATAATCCTAAATTTTAAAGAGTGCAAGAAAATTACTAAAAGTTTGGCATTTTTACTTTTGTGGAATTCTTATCATTAAAGCCCTATAGAATAACTCAAAGTCAAACCCTGCAAAGAAGGAGGAATTAGTTGAAGGAAAGGAGCATAAATAGGATCTGGAAAACAAAAGAAAAGAGGGAATCTTGGAAAAAAATTGGAAAAAAGGGAATTGGGGCATCTTGATCGACGAGAACTACAAAACAATAGGGAATCTCTGTGATTTCTCTAATTGGGAAGATACTTTAATTGTTTTAGTTTTGATTTGTAAGTTTTCTTTTGTTTGAATAACCTAGCCGTGATGTCCGGCTAGGGCAATTTTTATTTCAACATTAAGGTTTAATTTCTTTGAATTGGTTTAAACTTATGTAAAACGTTTATAAGATGTTTTTGTTTTAATGGTTTGTTTGATTGATTTTTGATCTTAAAACTGGATCTACTCGAGTATATATTGCATTGTTAGTAAAATTTGCAACTTTATTAATTTTTCTAATAAGTTTCTTCAAGAATTAAAACCCTAATCAAGTTTTGATTTTTAATATAAGGAACAATTAACGGTTTGAGTTTGTCTATGAATTCTTTCTCGTTATAGAATCACACAATATAGTTAAGTATAATGAACGGCGTGTGTGTTTAATTATAATTAATACTTCTATCATTGCAACCCGCATGATAAGATCCGGACGGCATGAGCTTAGAGTAGTGGATTCACTCTAATTAACGAACTGCGATTGATTATACATTAGATAGAGTGGATATTCGAATGTCGTAATGTCTAGTATCAATGCAAATCATTAATTAAAAAGGATCATTGCATCATAATCGTTAATGATTGTAAGCCAAATTGAATCAAGAATTAACTTAGTGTTGGAATTAGTTTTCATATTATAATTTACTTCACAATTTAATTAACGTTTTTAGTAAAAAATTTTCAGAATTAAGAAAAAATGTCAAATTTTGTTTTTCTGGCAGAACCTTAACGTGGCCACGTGAAATTTCCTTTACAGTTTTGACAAGATCGTGTCAGCTTGCTGGAATTTTTATCACTTTTTGCAATTTACTTCTAGTTTTAGTTTTTAATTAAAACCGCCACCTTCCTTAACCCATAACCAACTAAAGTAACTGTACTATAATGTTTTTGGCATTAAATAATTGGCACGTGTCATAGAGGACACGAACACTACTTCCGCTCATACTATTCTTAGCATGTGCACGGTAGGTTCACATTTACATATTTTATTTGTTGAATTCGACACCCAACAAATTGGCACCGTTGCCGGGGATACAGTGATTCTAATCGTTTTCTGCCAAGATCTTTTATGCCAGTCAATCCCTAACAACTACCATGCCTGGTACTATTAATTATATATTTAGACGTTAATTATTATAATTTATAGTATATTTTGACATTTATTTTGCATGCCTTACATATATTTTTTTTTATTTCATATAATAGTAGTTTTTATGGGATGTAATCTACTTTGGTGTATTTTTATTGGTTTTGTAGGTTCATGCAATTTGAAGAGAAAAAAAGGCTTAATGAAAATATTATTAAATAAGAATCCTGAATTTTAAAGAGTGCAAGAAAATTATTAAAAGTTTGGCATTTTTAATTTTATGGAATGCTTATCATTAACTTAAAGTCAAAACCTAGAAAGAAGGAGGAATTAGTTGATGGAAAGTAGCATAAATAGGATCCGGAAAAGAAAAGAAAAGGGTGAATCTTGTAAAAAAATCGGAAAAAGAGAATTGGGGCATCTTGGTCGACTAGAACTACAAAACAAAAGGGAATCTTTGTGATTTCTCTAATTGGGAAGATACTTTAGTGTTGGAATTCGTTTTCATATTATAATTTACTTCACAATTTAATTAATGTTTTTAGTAATTTTTTTAGAATTAGAAAAATAAAAAAATGTCAAATTTTGTTTTTCTGGCAGAACCTTAACATGGCTAAGTGGAATTTCCTTTATAGTTTTGACAGGGTCGTGTCAGCTTGATAGAACTTTTACCATTTTTTGCAATTTACTTCTAGTTTCAGTTTTTAATTAAAACCCCCACCTTCCTTAAACCAAAACCAACTATAGTACTATACTAAAACATTTTTGGTATTAAACAATTGACATGTATCCCTGAGTACATGAACTCTACTTCTGCTCATACTACTGTAAGAGTTATCTTAGAGGCTGGTGCTTACATGCTCACTCCTCCTGAATGATCTCTTGGACATGAGAAGATACTTTAAGAGTCTAAAGAATCCGGATCAGATAATGAAAAAGGGATAGTTCCTGATTCTGATGAGGACTGTGAGCAAATAAAGATCAAGACTTAAAGCTTCTCCAAAGTTTTGGTAGCATCAGCCTAGGGGGAGTTTGTAAGAGTTATCTTAGAGGCTGATGCTTACCAAAGATCATTCAGCATGCATTTTGAAGTACAAGGAAGTTACTTCAGAAGATTTGAGAAAAGCACTAACAATTTTTCTAAGTGTCAAATCTTTCGAAGCCAAATGATCATGTCTTCTGAAGCCAAAAATAAAGTATTCCGAAGCTTCAAGGCAAAGTCCTCTGAAGCCAAGAGACTGATTTCTTCCAAAGATAGAGAAGACATGCTTTCTCTGACATACTTTTGACAAAGCTGAACCGCTTTTCGTTGCCACCTCTGATGACTCACCAACTTATACAAGTTGGTGATAATTCCATACTTTTTTCAACTGTAGATTATGGTCATTGAGTCTGTAACTTTCTGCTTTGTAATTTTTGTTCTTTTAAATTAGATAAGAATATGAGCTATGGCATGTCATAGTCACATGCCAAAAGGTAATCTGGCTTTTGACTTTACATTGATCTTGTTGTCTACATTAGTGTTCTAGCTGACATTCAAAGTATGGCCGGCTACTGGATGTAGGACAAAGTGTCTCATGTATCAGTCCTTAGGGACTAAGCCTTGTAACTTTGGTTAAACACTTGAGGCAATATACAACATTCTTGAAAACCAATTACTTTGTTCTTGCTTGTGTTCTTTACCTTAGTTCTTAGTTTGAACCTACCGGTTCCCCATTTGATCTCATAAATGTTGTCTGTTTTTCTCTCCAACATTTGTGAAACTGTTGCATTGATCCCTCACCTGGTCCTACAACTATTCTTATTGTGTGCATGGTAGGTTTACATTAACATATTTTATTTGTTGAATTCGACACCCACCAGGTACCAACCCACCTCCTCCTGTTTCTCATCCCATGATCACCAGATCCAAAGCCGAGATCTTTAAACCCAATCATCAAGCTGATTTTGCTCATCTTCAAGAACATGACTTATTTTCAACGCTCTTTGCAAGCTCTGAGCCACGTGGTCACAAATCTGCAACCAAGCATACACATTGGGTTGATGCTATGAATAAAGAGATCAATGCTTTACACAATTATAATACATGGCCTACAAGTTAACTAACCAGGTTGTCACGCACGGTAAGTTACCCCCGCATGGAGCTACATCTACATCCACCGATGACAGCTACAAAAGGAAGTGGGAGTCTAGCTCCAATAACAACAAACAATCTTCTTCAGCCACATCTCAACAGCAACAACAATATTGCAACTCACGAATTTGTTTTTGATTGCCTGGGTGCAAACTTCCTAGGGAGGTCACCCATCCCTAGATTGCTGCCAACTGAGCACGCTTAACTATGGAGTTCTCCTCTCATCCACAGCCAATATGCCCAAAACACGTTGGTGATATTAGAGACCAGACATTACTTATAAACCAGGAATTTTTCCTGTCCAGGACCGATGCGGGAAATATGCAGGGTGTCACAATCACCCCTCTTTGGACTCATCATCCTCGATGAGCACGAGAACATACTCACCATCCCTGGTGGGATTGTCCCACCATCGCGAACGGCACAGGAGTGGCTCTGATACCATTCTGTAACACCCGGCCTCTCGTACCACCAATATTGTCCACTTTGCCCACGAGTAGCTTACGAATTTGCTTTTGGTTGCCCAGGTGAAATTCCAAGGGAGGTCACCCATCCCTGGATTGCTACCACCTGAGCAAAATTAACTATGGAGTTCTCCTCTCATCCACAACCAATACGCCCAAAACGCGTTGGTGATATTAGGACCAGACATTACTTATGAACCAGGAATCTCTCTTGTCCACGGTCGATGTAGGAAATTTGTAGGGTGTCACAATGTGAAAATTGCCAACCAGTCTACATGGGACAATTTTAAGAATCTCATGAAAGAAGAATATTGCTCTCGGGATGAGGTTGTAGAAACTAGAAATGGAGTTTTGGAACGTGAAGATGACGGGTTCTGAGATAGAGGCCTACACTACACGCTCTCATGAGCTTGCCACCCTCTGCCCGAACATGATAAACCCTCCCTACATGAGGATTGAAAGGTACATCAATGGGCTAGTTCTAGAGATTCAAAGCATGGTCACTGCTGCCCGACCAAACACTATTCAGGAAACCATCAGGCTGGCCTACAAGTTAACTGACCAGGCTGTCATGCAGGGTAAGTTACCCCCGCATGGAGCTACATCTAAATCCACCGACGACAGCAACAAAAGGAAGTGGGAATCTAGTTCCAACAACAACAAAAAATATTCTTCAGCCCCATCTCAACAGCAACAACAATTAAAAAAGTTTGATAACTAGCGTAGCTCCAACTAGAATTCATCGTCGCAAAACCAAGGAGGTTACAATGGTAACCTTCCAAAGTGCAACAAGTGCAACTACCACCATAATGGCCCATGCAACAAAAACAACTGCGAACGATGTGGCAAGTTTGGCCATGCAGCCAAGAATTGTAGGGTAAACATCTCCAATAGACCGCCACAGGCACAAGAACAACAAAAGGGGTGTTATGAATGTGCGCAAAGCGGACAATATTGGTGGTGCGAGAGGCTGGGTGTTACAGCGGGTGTCTGATGTCGGTTTGGTAAGAGGTTGGTGTGGGAGGAATCGAATGAGATGGTAAGATATTCAGGTAAGTGGTTGTTGGTGTGGGAGGAACCGAGTGAGAGAGTGGGCAAAGAGTACAAGGTGGTGTAGGAGTGGATTTGAACAGTTTGGTCAAATGTGTAGGTTTAGGCACTTTGGATTCAAAAAAGTAATGTAATGGCAATGTGTCGTCATCAACAGCGAATGCACCAGCAAAAGGGAAATTTATCTCATCAAATTGGACGTGACGAGTAATAAAAACCTGGTTAGTAAAAGGGTCAAGGCATTTATACCCCTTATGTTGAGAGCAATACCCCATAAAAACACAGGGGATGCTCTTGGGAGATAATTTGTGAGTTGAGTAATCTCGTAAGTATGGATTTAGTGAGAAATAATTCCTCAAATGGTGATTTTCCTCCCAAAACTTTGGAGGGTAGTCGGTTAATGGTATAGACTGCGAAACTGAATGATTCCACCCAATATTATGGAGGAACTTGACCACTAAATTACATTGCCAAGCCAGTTAATGACGTGACGATGTTTCTGTTCAACCTATTTTGTTGTGGAGTATAAGGACATGATATTCGATGAAAAGTACCATTATTAGTAAATAAGTCCCGAACATTATGATTAATAAACTCACCATCTCCATCACTTTGAAAGACTTTGATTTTTCATGATCATTGAGTTTGAACGAACTTCATAAAGACGGGTAGTATGGTTTGAAAATCAGATTTTGATGTTAAAAGATAGAACCAAGTGAACCTTGAGTGGTCATCAACAAACAAGGGATCGACCCTACAAATCATAGTTGGCTAAATCCAATGGGTGCAAGGATTGTTTGTTATTCAATTCAAAAGGTAAAAGATGTCCCATTATTTGTGCATAGTCTTTGGTTTAGGGTCGTTTTTTGTAAATGTTAGTTATAAGGTTGTTATGATGATACTGGTTTTTAGTTGCCGATTGTTTAATATTTGTTATATATATATATATGTTGAATTTCTTCATCTTTGTTTTTAATCTACGGTTCTAATTAATTAAATGCTCATATAAATTGTAAATATAGGTTGTTATATTTGAATGGTAAGTAATTTGCTGGTTGTAAAGCTGTTTGGTTGCATCATATCAATTTGCCTAATTTTATAGGTAAAAAGCACTTATTTTTATTCGAAGTTTGATTCTTTTTATATATATAACTAGCCTAACAACCCGTGTGTTACGCGAGTTGAAAAATTAAAATTATCACTAAATACATTAAAATGTAATAGTCATGAGAATATAAGTATGTAATGCATAAGAACGTAAGAATTAAAGAATATGTATAGAACAAAATTACACGACAAATTTATATCCAAACGAAAAAACACAAAATTTTACAAATCTCTAAAAACCTCTTTGTATATGACATTTGAGGTTGTACTTGAAGATTCACGAGTGCCATCTAGTATAACAAGCTTTAATCCATCTCATCTTATAACCCTTGATAATATGACATATAATTGTCTCTGTGTACAAAGCTAATTGTTCCAAAAACAAAACAACTCTTGATAATAATTAACCCTAACTTTTGTTTTTAGCCATTGCAAAGCGCACGGCTAAGGGGAATTGTCTTCTTTGAAACTCAAACGGTTTCCTTTTGTTAGTATGTATCAAGGAAATTCTAGGTATAAAAAGTACATTCTTCAATATTACTACAACATATAATCTCTACTTCTAAGATAGACACGTGCGAAATTTATAAAAAAAAACCTAATTCAGTTAGTAACTTGTGAAACCTTGGAAACCACCATTTTTAAACATTCATTGTTGTTTCCTGAAATGAAAGGAAAACCAAAAAAAACATGATATCAATTAATAATCTGACCGTTTGACTTCAAATATTTAACAGGTATTGAATTACGTAAGTAATTTGTAAATATAAACGTGATAATTAAGTCATTTGTTTACTTTGATAACATGGTGTTTTGTTAAAATTCAATATAAAAAACTGTGAATTGGTTAAAATTATATACATGCAGTTAAATTTATAAACTATAATAAATTGATATATAGAAATATTAAAAGGTTAAAGGTCATTATCATTTGTATAAATCAATGTTTGTTAATAAATGACAATTTATAATATTTTAAACAATTCTAATTTTTTAAAATATATTTTCAATCAAAGTATACATAAATTTTCGGTATTAAATAATTAACTTTTATTGATTCTAATAAACTCAATCTTATTTTTATGAAACCATATTGCTAAAAAGACGACATTTGACAATTGTTTGCTGAGAATGTGTCATGTGGTAAATCTTTGCTAAAAATTAAGCCACATTAGCAGCATGGTAAGAAATGATTTTCAATAAGAATTTTAAAAATCTGACCTATAACATGTCAGTGTATAATGTATAAAAAGAACAAGGTAAAATATGATTTTTACCCGAAACCTTTCACCAAGCTGCACGTCATAATAGAGTATTCTCAAAACAAAAATGATAGTGTAGAACAAAAAATCAATTGTAGATGTATTTTAATAAGAATGTAAATCTTTATATATACAACAAAGTTGTATAAAATCTAACAATAATATAGGGCAATTATTTAGGGAAATTATGTAAGAAATATAATATTTTTGAGTTAATTTTAGCAATACGTAAAATTCCAAATTTTAAATCTTAAATTTTAAAACTATGATATTTTGAGAGAACATATATTTTAGGTCATTTGATAATTAATAGTCATAATTATTAATTTTGAGAAAATAGTATTTTAGCATGAGATTGATGAAATTGATGGTAATTGTAGTTACTATGATGTAAATTGAAAGTGCTAATGAGTTTATTGGTTGATTGACGAAATTAATGACTAATTGTAGTTACTATAAAAATCTACATTAAAATCAAGCCATGTGGCAATGGTTTGTTGAAATCATATATTGCTAATAAAACAACACGTGCAATTGTTTGCTAAGAATGTGCGATGTGGCAACACATTGCTTCGAATCAAGCCATATGGCTGAACTCCCTTTCATTTATTATATATAAAGATTAATGTGATGAAATGATCAAATAACATTACTTTATTTCAATCATGGGGCATTAGACAAAGATGGCATGGTGCAAGAAGCTTTTTTAATCATCAACAAATTTAAGCGGTAAACAAAACTCACAAATACATGAGTACAATCTAAGGTAATTTTCAAATTACAGATGCATCTTTGAACAAATGTTTCCATTCATTTTTGGTGAATCAACACATCAACTTGATTGCACATTAAGACAAAAAAATGTTTCTACAAATGATCAAAGAACACGTTACAAGTAACTGCATTTCTAAAGGCCCTTATATGAATGATCCATGTGGAAGAAATTTTTGAACATATTCAAACAAATTAGAACATATTCTAAGTTGTTACAATGGAACAAGAGTTATTCTGATACACTTAGTCCATAACTTCCAAAAGAACATCTATCGAAAGCAATTCTAACATCTAAATACTCAATTCTAATGTTTAGAATAACAATTCTGAAACTTTGTTTAAAAAACTCTATGTGAATTTTTAAGTTAGCTTGTGGCGTTCGTTTTGAAAATTCTTATGTTACTTATACATTCTGATGGCCAGTTAATTAATTCTAACGTTAGAAACTAACAGACATACTTCATCATCAAAATTTCCAACTAACTGAGATAATCAACAAGTCAACACCTATCAATCATGGACTATGTGTTTCCATTGTCCAAATGATGATCAACAAGTGTTCCAAGGATCATTAAACCAAATTATCAAGCATATCTGAAGACCAAAACACCAGCATAAAAAAAGGGGAGGGAGAAAGAAATAAGAGATTTAACTCTTAGTGAAGAATATAATAACTCCACTAAGTTACCGCACAGAACAATTAAATTTGAGTAAATCTCAAATTACCTTTTAAGAAGAGAAAATTAATTATGGCACCAAACACTAGGTAAAAGCTCATTAATTATGTTCCTATCTATAGAGTTTTTGATGTAAATGAAGTTAAGAGAAACACACTCAACCTAGTCATTCCACCCAAGTACAACAGATATGAAACAGCCCAAGAACCATACCAGATATTGTCCACTTTGGCGGACGGCACGCCGTCAGGCATCCGCCGCTCACGGTTTTAAAACACGTTTGATAGGGAAGGTATCCAGCCCCATATAAGTAGACTTTCATTCTCCTTCCCAACCGATATGGGATGTTACATCCTCCCCTAGCGGGAACCCAGCGAGGACGCTGGCACACCGGCCCAGCCCTATCTCTATACCATTTGTAACAGCCCAAGAACTGTACCAGATATTGTCCGCTTTGGCAGCCGGCACACCCTCAGGCGTCCGCCCCTTAGGGTTTTAAAACACGTTTGATAGGGAAGGTATACAGCCCCACATAAGGAGACTTTCGTTCTCCTTCCTAACCGATGTGAGATGTTACACATAAGTGTTTATAGTTATAAGCGAGTAAGATCACATGTAATCATAAGCCTCATAACTAAACCTACAACGTATACACAGTTCTTGTCAGAACATATTCACCTAGGGCCCGTTCGTGGCCACAGTTAGTTCCAACTAGTATACTAACATTGAAGGGTGGGGGTGTCAACCAAATAGTACTATTAATACCTGTACATCGGCTTCAACACCAGAGTTAAATAGTTGAAAATAAAAATCACACAGATAACTCAAGCATATACAAGATAATTACTTACAAAACAGAAAACACAACAGTCTCAAGAAAATAATGATTTCACAGCTAGAAAATGGGTGTTCATACTTTTCCCATAGTTTTATAAATAAATGTAACGAAAACAGGTCGCGAAACTCACCTTAAAATAATGCGGCAAATAATGAAAATGGAAGAACTTCTAGCAACGAACATTATCCCAAACAGTCAAACACCTATAACAATATATAATTGAATTTTGCAATTCATCTATTTACCATTATCCTACATCAGTTCTATCATGGGTCGGTTCGGGTTTGACGCATGACAGACACAAAAGATTTGTATATTTGTTTAAATTAATATATATATATATAAAATAATTTGATTACCGAATTATTTAGACACCAATGGATTATATATGTATATATGCGTTTATTAAACCCAACCCAATTACACACACTCACAAACTCACACATGGTCACACACATACACATACTCACACCGCTATTATTTGTTTATATATACATACACTTACCATCACGCACATGCACACGCACATGCACACGCACATGCACACGCACACTACCAATACTCACATGATGCACGCATACACTTAAGCACACACTAATACACACACATCATACGAACACAACACGCTCACTTACACACACACGGGGATACACATAGATACACACACCCACACACACACACCCGTACACACACTTACACACACCCACACGAACACAACCCACACACACCCGTACCCTATACATGCACCGCTCATACACATTAACACAACACACACACATGATAACAATACACATACCCGCACACATAGTGATCAACACACACACCATTCATACATGCTAACGCGCACACACACATATACCACGCATGCACACAGAGAACACACACATACCCGACGATCTAACACATACACTTGCAACACACCACCATGGTATCACCATCTACCACTCTACACTTACGTGTACCGCCATATCCCGTCATGCGCCTCCGTGCACCGCCGCTACTCACACATACCTAAAATCCATACACACATATATAACACACACCGACTCACCACACATGCTACACACACTATCACGACACACCCACACCCACGACACTACACACACACACTCCTTACACCTACACATCGACTCATACACACACATCGACTCATACACACACATCGACTCACACATGCCCACACCTCGATATACACATATAGTCAAACACATATGTGACATCCGGTAATTTTTCGTTACCAAACTCCATTAGTTCCGTTAGGTCATGCATACACGTGTCGTGAGCACACACTAGTTGTCGTTGAACGTTGGTGACTTAATAACAATTATCTATGGTAAACAAATGATAACCTAATAAATAATGTTGATTATTAGTTGTGGTTATGTGGTTCATGCATTTTAAGTTATTGTTTGTGAATTTTACTTGATAACGTGTCAACGTATAACTATGATCTCATATGCTTTACTATTAGTTGAAATGTATATGATTATTATTGTTGATTAGTAATGTTTATATTTTGTAGTTAAAACCTTTTAAAAAGTGTTAAAAAGATTAGTTTTTATAAAATATAAACAATGGGGTTTATTTTGTAATTGGAATGGAATTAAAAGTTACCATATATAAACAAAATTAAACCCTAATTCCCCTCCTACACCCCCTTGTGGCGTAACCCCCTCCCAACACCTTCACCATTCAAATTTTGAGCAAGAACAAGCACTAAACATCAATTTTGATTAGTTCCAAGGGATTACAAGGTGTTAGAAAGTTCAATTATTGATTTCTACACGTTTAAAGGTAGGTTTTATCAAGTTTTTCATGGTTTTTGATTCTTGAAGAACCCTAATTCGAAATTGATGATGAAAAAGTGAAATTGATGATTGTTAGATGTTAATTTGATGTTGGTTAGGTTGTATGAATGTTAGATCATGTTGATTTTGCAAGAAATCTATGATTTGATCATGAATCTCACACATTGCCTTAAGAGGAAACTTTTTGTTCTTGGAATTCATGATTTGATGATTGTATGATGTTAGATACATTGCTTGGATGTTGGTTTATATGAATTGTGCAAGAAAAGTCATGAAATCTAGGGTTTGTTCATACCTTACTATAAGTGGAAACTTTTATGCATGATGATTGGGAATTTTGATGAATTAGTAATGATTATCATGTTAGAATGAATGTTATGAATTTGATTAGGTATAAAATTGATGAAACTATGAAGGAATTGGATGTTAGATTGCTTTTGGGTGTTACCTTCTAAAAAGGGAAACTTTATTTTTGAAGATCACTGGATATGATGATGTGAGCATGTTTATGTTGTAAGGGTCATGTTAGAATGCTTATGGATGATGTCTAATGTGGTGGAATGTGTTACTTGGGTTGTATGGTTGCTTGATTGATCATTTAAAGAATGTAGGTTCTTGGTGATTATACATGATGATGAATTATGGTTAGTGATTAGGAAACCATGATTAGGATTGGAGATTGATCATTATTGTGTTTGTTAGATGGAATGAATCTTGTTGATTAATGTGATTATGATTGTCATACACGCGTGCGAATCTGAGGCCCCTACTTAGTAGGATTGGCAGGGTTTAGGGTGTGAAGTTGTGAGTGGCTTCACATGGCATGTTGTGCATGATTAGACTTCATGAATGAATTATTAGTTGTGATATATTTATGATTGTGTTAATCATGTTGATTGTTTGAGATTCGAATAAGTTGTATGATGATCTAGGTTGAACTTGGGTTGATGATGTGATATACGTGGATACTTTGTGTGATAATCATGTATGATAAGTTGATACGCTTGATTAAACGAGATTTCAATTAATATGTCACCAACGGGTCAAACGGGTGAACTAGGTTAAATGAGTCTTGTTTTCCAAAGCCGTGGGTCAATGTGTTTATTGAGCACCTAGGGTTGTTAAGTTTTCTGTGCACACGTACTTATGTACTTACGTGTTCTAGGTAACCTTTGAAGGGTTGTCTTTCCATCCATGATCAGTTCCCTCTTGTCATTGTCTTTACACATCAGGTGAGTTCATGCCCCACTACTTTATAAACTCTCTTCTGGGGAGGTAGCATACTTGTTCGTAAACGCTTTACTTTTTATTATAAGTTGTGTATGTTTTAACATAGTGTATAATACCTTGAAAGTCCTCACACTTTCGGATCGTTAATAAAGGTAACTAGCGGGAAATCTTGGGTAGTACTACTGGGTTTGACAAGCCCCACCTGTGCAACTCAAGGTCAAACGGGTGCAATATTGTCCTAAACACAACATCGTTACGACCTGGTAAGTCGTGACGGGAGGAAACAAACGCAACACAGTCAGCTTCGATCGTGAAATCACTATTGTTATTACTTGTGAATATAGACTAGCTATCTATTTCAATGCACTTCTTATGTTATGCAAATTATTATTGTTTATGTTGAATGCAAACTCTTGAACTCACCAACCATTGTGTTGACATTTTAGTATGCTATTCTTAGGTCGTTAATTCAGGTTGCCATTAGGAGCACATCACGGGTCCAGCATGCATACTAAGACTTCATCTTAAGTCGTGACATTTTTATGAGATTTAAATAATGGGTTGACGCGTGTTTTGCCAAAATTTACATTTATATACTTTGGGTTTGTCTTATTTGCAAAACGCTTCCGCATGGTTTTAGAGTTTGAACTTTGATTGGTTTTATTTTTAAATGTGGTATATAGTGTCGTTCTGAGTAACTAGTGACTGTGATCCTGGTTTGTTCACACGCCTCGCGGTAAAACTCCGCACGTGGATTTTGAGGGTGTGACAGATTGATATCAGAGCCATTGGTTACAGGGAACTAGGTTGCATACACACTAGTCTATAACCTCACACAGTTAGTTAGTTTCTCTTTGCTTATTCTCTTACTGTATACTCATTGGCATACGCATCACGTGCACTGCAGCATGGCATCATCATCATGGGTTTTGAGTAAAAGACCTGCGCGTTCTGAATCCCCTCCTTCTCCTCCTGTACCTCATCGAGAAACCGATTGGCCGCGGTATCCTTACCCTTCTAGAGAGATAGATTTGGACCAGCCATTTGTGTCACCCGAGCTCGATCCTCCTCGAGATTAGAGATACTATGCTACCTATGTGAACCATATGGTTTACAGGGAGCGGGTCCCACGCCCTGCTACTACTGGACCTAGGACCAGGTTAGCTACTGCCTCTACGGCACCTGCTCTTCCCACACTTGACGTTCCTCTCGAGCAGGATGTGGCAGCTTTAGTTGCGACTCTGGACACTAAGTGTCGGCTTATCAGAGTACTCACTGATGAGAACTCCACTTTGGCATATGAAGTGCGCCAGCTACGCCTACTAGTGGAGACACTCCAGGACCGACTCTCGATGGCTATTATTGGACATCATACCCTGACTGGTATTGTGATGCAGCTTGTGGAGCGTATGGACGAGCAGGAGCTTCATAATGTGGGTGTGGAGGATAGGTTGACTGGATTGGAGGCACAGTTTGCAACACTGCAGATTGTGAACAATCCTGCACCAGCAGAAGATGTTGATGAAGACCCCGAGGAAGAGCCGGAAGAAGCCCTAGACGGCGGAGATAGTGATGGATCGGATTTGTTTGATTGATTCTTTTCTATTTATATGATCTAGACTGCATAGCGTTTTTTTTCAAAAACCTATGTGGGAAGGGTTGTTTCCCACACAACTGAAAACTTGAAATTTTGACATTGATTGGATATTTTGTGAGTTACTTACAATTTATTTATGATAAGTTATTATTTTGGTTATAAATGTTGTGGTTGTGGCAGTACATTATTTCTTATTATTTACCATACTTCAATGAGATTAATATGTTGGATATTACTCATTATTGTGTTTGTAAATGTAAAATGAAATATGCACGGCCGAGGTAGTGGACGTGGACGTGGACGTGGCCGTGGGCGTGGCTATGGACGTGGCGCCGGCACCGTGAACATGACCCCAGCTGAATTAGCTGCCCTGATTAATCAGCATGTGCAGGCGGCATTGAACACTCAACCCGCCCAGTTTGGAGGTAAACGGTGACTTTAGTCATCGATTACGCGAATATTCTGTTAGGTGATAAATTCATTCGGTTCGATTTAAATACTCTGTCATGTTGAATACAGGACCGCCTGGGTGTACTTACAAGGCATTTATGGATTGCAAGCCCCATACCTACAGTGGATCTGAGGGAGCTATAGGGCTCGTGAGGTGGTTCGAGAAGACTGAATCAGTCTTCGCCAAATGCAACTGTCCGGCAGTGGACCAGGTGAAATTCGCCACAGGGACACTTGAGGGTGCAGCACTCACGTGGTGGAATGCGCAAGTGCAGATGCTTGGCCAGGCGATGGCAAACGCGCTGCCGTGGGATGAATTCAAAATGATGATGACAGAGGAATACTGCCCTCGTAATGAAGTTTAGAAACTTGAAGCCGAGTTCTGGCAATTAAAGATGGAAGGATCTGACATTGAAGCTTACACTACTAGGTCTCATGAGCTAGCTACACTCTGTCCTGGCATGGTTGACCCGTCAAGCCGACGAATTGAGCTCTACTTACGTGGGTTGGTGCCGGAAATTCAAAGTATGGTGACCGCTGCAAATCTCCCTACTATTCAACAGGTCATTCGATTGTCTTATAAACTCACTGATCAGGCAGTGGAGCAAGGGAAGTTACCCAAGCGGGGCACTGTGACAAGCGTGCCCGACAATAAACGCAAGTGGGAAAGTAATGCCAGCAAGGGATCGACGTCTGGTAGTCAACCTCAGCAACAACAGCCTCAACAACAACATCAACAAAGGAGGTTTGATAACAATCGCAACTTCCACCAATCATCTGCCCCAACCCAAGGACCCAGTGGTTATGCGGGGAAAAACCCCAAATGCAACCAATGCAACTATCACCACACTAGCAGGTGTGATAGCTTTCGATGCCAGCATTGTGGGAAGGTTGGACACGCGGCAAAGGATTGCCATGGGGAGTTGATGAAGAAGCCCCAGCAGCCTCAGCAGTCCCAGCAGTCCCATGAAACACCAAAGGGTTGCTTTGAATGTGGAAAAGAGGGGCATTACAAGAAAAATTGCCCTCAATTAAAAAGAAATGGTAATGGCAATGGAAATGGTGGTAATAACAATAATGGGGGCAATGGTGACAATAATGGTGGCAACAATGGTGGAGCAAAAGGGAGAGCCTTTGTCATGGGATCAGGTGAGGCTCAAAAAGATCCTACTACTGTTACTGGTAAATTTAATAGTTAATGGTCGTTTTGCTTCTGTACTGTTTGATACTGGAGCCGATAGGAGCTTTATTTCTACTAAATTCTGTAGTCTCCTAAGTGATATGCCTTCTGCGTTGGACTCTAAGTATACTGTAGAATTAGCTGATGGTAAGCAAATCTCTGTTACGCATATCCTTAAGGATTGTAAGATAGAACTCGCTGGTCATACCTTTGATATCGATCTCATGCCTATTACACTTAGGAGTTTTGACGTGGTCGTGGGTATGGATTGGCTGTCTGAGAAGCAGGCAGAAGTCATATGCCATGAAAAGGTCATTCGCATTCCTCTAAAGGAGGGAGAGATTCTCTTAGTTAAGGGCGAGAAGAGTGGTGCAGTGATAGGCATCATATCTTTTATGAAAGCACAGAAGTGGCTACGCAAGGGTCACTTAGCCATATTAGCCCTTGTGACCGATAAACAACAAGAAGAGAAGAAGATAGAGAATATCCCGGTAGTTCGTGACTTTCCAGAGGTGTTTCCAGAGGATCTGCCTGGACTACCACCTTATCGTCAAGTTGAGTTTCAGATCGATTTGACTCCCGGAGCAACTCCAATTGCGAGAGCACCTTATCGGTTAGCACCAAAACGAACTGCAGGAACTATCTACACAACTTCAGGAGCTATTGGATAAAGGATTTATTCGACCGAGCTCATCACCGTGGGGAGCACCTTTTCTCTTTGTTAAGAAGAAAGATGGTACTTTCCGAATGTGTATTGACTACAGAGAGTTGAACAAGGTCATAGTCAAGAACCGATACCCTTTGCCTCGTATTGATGACTTGTTTGATCAACTTCAGGGATCAAGCTATTACTCAAAAATTGATTTGAGGTCCGGTTATCATCAACTGAGAGTTTGGGAGGAAGACATCTCTAAAACCGCATTCCGTACTCGTTATGGTCATTATGAATTCTTGGTCATGCCCTTGGGGTTAACTAATGCACCGGCGGTATTCATGGATCTCATGAATCGTGTGTGCAAACCCTACCTCGATCAGTTTGTTATCGTGTTTATCGATGACATAATGATCTATTCTAAGACCAAGGAGGAGCATGAGGAGCACCTACGTCTAATCTTGGAATTGCTTAAGAAGGAACAGTTGTATGCTAAGTTTTCTAAGTGTGATTTCTGGATTCGTGAGGTGCAACTCTTGGGTCACATTGTTAACGAGAAGGGAATACATGTGGATCCTACGAAGATTGAGGCTATAAAGAACTGGTTGGTACCCCAGACGCCTAGTGAGATAAGGTAATTTCTTGGACTGGCAGGGTACTATCGATGTTTCATTGAGGGATTTTCAAAAATCGCTCAACCTCTCACAGCCTTGACCCATAAAGGAACAACGTATAAATGGGCTGAGAGTCAAAAAGCCGCTTTTCAGTTGTTGAAACAGAAACTCTGTAGCGCGCCCATACTAGCATTACTAGAAGGACGTGATGATTTTGTGGTTTACTGTGATGCTTCTATCCAAGGACTTGGCTGTGTCCTGATACAACGTGGCAAGGTAATAGCCTCTGCCTTGAGACAACTGAAGGTGCATGAAAAGAACTATACTACTCATGACTTGGAGTTAGGTGCAGTGATTTTTGCCTTGAAGATCTGGAGACATACTTGTACGGTACCAAATGCACCATTTACACCGATCACAAGAGTCTTTAGCATATCTTCGAGCAGAAAGAGCTAAACATGAGGCAGCGACGCTGAGTGGAATTGTTAAACGATTACGATTGTGCTATCAAATATCACCCAGGTAAGGCGAATGTAATCGCTGATGCTTTGAGTAGGAAGGAGACTGCTAAGCCCCGGCGAGTGCGTGCTTTGCAGCTTATGATTAGCACTTATTTGCCTGAACAAATCAAGGAAGCTCAGACAGATGCTTTGAAAGCGGAAAACATTGGATCTGAATCCTTACGTGGGATGGACAAACAGTTGGAAGTCAAATCCGATGGAATTCGGTATTTCATGGATAGACTTTAGGTACCCATGTATGAAGATTTGAGAGACTTAGTCATGAGTGAAGCACATAAGTCTAAATATTCCATACACCCTGGTTCTGACAAAATGTATCACGACCTGAAAGCGCACTATTGGTGGCCTAATATGAAGGCAGACGTAGCAACGTATGTGAGCAAGTATCTAACCTGTTCCAAGGTTAAAGTGGAATATCAAAAGCCATCTGGGTTACTACAACAACCTGAGATTCCTTTGTGGAAGTGGGAACAGATCTCCATTGACTTTATTACTAAATTACCCAGAACTCCTAATGGTTGTGACATGATATGGGTGATCGTGGATCGACTGACTAAGTCAGCTCACTTCTTGGCGATCAAGGAGACTGACAAAATGGACAAGTTAACCAGAATTTAAGTGAAGGAGGTAGTCTCAAGACATGGCGTGCCGATCTCGACTATTTCTGATCGTGATGCTCGTTTTACATCTCATTTCTGGCAGTCGTTACAGAAATCTTTGGGAACGCGGTTGGATATGAGTACTGCATATCATCCGCAGACCGATGGACAAAGCGAGCGTACTATTCAAACTTTGGAGGATATGTTACGTGCTTGCGTAATTGATTTTGGAAATAATTGGGAAGTTCATCTACCATTGATCGAATTCTCGTATAACAATAGTTATCATACTAGTATTCAGGCAGCACTATTTGAGGCGTTGTATGGGCGAAAGTGTAGATCACCAGTTTGTTGGGCTGAAGTTGGTGATAGTCAGCTGACTAGCCCTGAATTGGTGCACGAGACTACTGAAAAGATTATGCAGATACGGAACCGTATGGCTGCAGCGCGAGACAGACAAAAGAGCTATACAGACAAGCGACGAAAACCTTTGGAGTTTCAGGTCGGTGACAAAGTGTTGTTGAAGGTCTCACCATGGAAAGGCGTTATTCGATTTGGCAAAAGAGGCAAGCTTAACCCGAGATACGTTGGACCATTTGAGATTCTTGAAAGAATAGGTCCAGTGGCGTATCGGTTAGACCTGCCTGAGTCATTAAGTGGCGTTCACAACGTATTTCACGTCTCAAATCTAAAAAAGTGCTTATCTGATGAGACTTTGGTTGTACCACTCGAGGAAGTACAAGTGGATGAGCAATTACGCTTTGTTGAGTAGCCTGTTGAAGTAATGGACCGTGAGGTCAAAACTCTTAAGCAAAGCAAAATACCTATAGTCAAAGTTCGTTGAAACTCAAGACGTGGACCGGAATTCACGTGGGAACGCGAGGATCAGATGAAGCTCAAGTATCCTCATCTGTTTGAAACGACGGTCACAGCCGGGAAAGGTACTGATTAAATTTCGGGACGAAATTTCTTTCAACATGGGGATGATGTGGCAACTCACTCGATTTCGTTATGCCAATGTAGTAAACCAGTGATGTAACACAACCATGTAACGTAATTTTCGGGACGAAAATTCTTTCAACATGGGGATAATGTGACATCCGGTAATTTTCCGTTACCAAACTCCGTTAGTTCCGTTAGGTCTTGCATACACGTGTCGTGAGCACACACTAGTTGTCGTTGAACGTTGGTGACTTAATAACAATTATCTATGGTAAACAAATGATAACCTAATAAATAATGTTGATTATTAGTTGTGGTTATGTGGTTCATGCATTTTAAGTTATTGTTTGTGAATTTTACTTGATAACGTGTCAACGTTTAACTATGATCTCATATTCTTTACTATTAGTTAAAAATGTATATGATTATTATTGTTGATTAGTAATGTTTATATTTTGTAGTTAAAACCTTTTAAAAAGTGTTAAGAAGATTAGTTTTTATAAAATATAAAAAATGGGGTTTATTTTGTAATTGGAATGGAATTAAAAGTTACCATATATAAACAAAATTAAACCCTAATTCCCCTCCCACACCCCCTTGCGGCCGTAACCCCCTCCCAACACCTTCACCATTCGAATTTTGAGCAAGAACAAGCACTAAACATCGATTTTGATTAGTTCCAAGGGATTACAAGGTGTTAGCAAGTTCAATTATTGATTTCTACACGTTTAAAGGTAGGTTTTATCAAGTTTTTCATGGTTTTTGATTCTTGAAGAACCCTAATTCGAAATTGATAATGAAAAAGTGAAATTGATGATTGTTAGATGTTAATTTGATGTTGGTTAGGTTGTATGAATGTTAGATCATGTTGATTTTGCAAGAAATCTATGATTTGATCATGAATCTCACACATTTTCTTAAGAGGAAACTTTTTGTTCTTGGAATTCATGATTTGATGATTTTATGATGTTAGATACATTGCTTGGATGTTGGTTTATATGAATTGTGCAAGAAAAGTCATGAAATCTAGGGTTTGTTCATACCTTACTATAAGTGGAAACTTTTATGCATGATGATTGGGAATTTTGATGAATTAGTGATGATTATCATGTTAGAATGAATGTTATGAACTTGATTAGGTATAAAATTGATGAAACTATGAAGGAATTGGATGTTAGATTGCTTTTGGGTGTTACCTTCTAAAAAGGGAAACTTTATTTTTGAAGATCATTGGATATGATGATGTGAGCATGTTTATGTTGTAAGGGTCATGTTAGAATGCTTATGGATGATGTCTAATGTGGTGGAATGTGTTACTTGGGTTGTATGGTTGCTTGATTGATCATTTAAAGAATGTAGGTTCTTGGTGATTATACATGATGATGAATTATGGTTAGTGATTAGGAAACCATGATTGGGATTGGAGATTGATCATTATTGTGTTTGTTAGATGGAATGAATCTTGTTGATTAATGTGATTATGATTGTCATACACGCGTGCGAATCTGAGGCCCCTACTTAGTAGGATTGGCAGGGTTTAGGGTGTGAAGTTGTGAGTGGCTTCACATGGCATGTTCTGCATGATTAGACTTCATGAATGAATTATTAGTTGTGATATATTTATGATTGTGTTGAGCATGTTGATTGTTTGAGATTCGGATAAGTTGTATGATGATCTAGGTTGAACTTGGGTTGATGATGTGATATACGTGGATACTTTGTGTGATAATCATGTATGATAAGTTGATACGCTTGATTAAACGAGATTTCAATTAATATGTCACCAACGGGGCAAACGGGTGAACTAGGTTAAATGAGTCTTGTTTTCCAAAGCCATGGGTCAATGTGTTTATTGAGCACCTAGGGTTGTTAAGTTTTCTGTGCACACGTACTTATGTACTTACGTGTTCTAGGTAACCTTTGAAGGGTTGTCTTTCCATCCATCATCAGTTCCCTCTTGTCATTGTCTTTGCACATCAGGTGAGTTCATGCCCCACTATTTTATAAACTCTCTTCTGGGGGAGGTAGCATACTTGTTCGCAAACGCTTTACTTTTTATTATAAGTTGTGTATGTTTTAACATAGTGTATAATACCTTGAAAGTCCTCACACTTTCGGATCGTTAATAAAGGTAACTAGCAGGAAATCTTGGGTAGTACTACTGGGTTTGACAAGCCCCACCTGTGCGACTCGAGGTAAAACGGGTGCAATATTGTCCTAAACACAACATCGTTACGACCTGGTAAGTCGTGACGGGAGGAAACAAACGCAACACAGTCAGCTTCGATCTTGAAATCACTATTGTTATTACTTGTGAATATACACTAGCTATCTATTTCAATGCACTTCTTATGTTATGCAAATTATTATTGTTTATGTTGAATGCAAACTCTTGAACTCACCAACCATTGTGTTGACATTTTTAGTATGCTATTATCAGGTCGTTAATTCAGGTTGCCATTAGGAGCACATCACGGGTCCAGCATGCATACTAAGACTTCTTCTTAAGTCGTGACATTTGAATTTTATTTATGAGATTTAAATAATGGGTTGGCGCGTGTTTTGCCAAAATTTACATTTATATACTTTGGGTTTGTCTTATTTGCAAAACGCTTCCGCATGGTTTTAAAGTTTGAACTTTGATTGGTTTTATTTTTAAATATGGCATATAGTGTCGTTCTGAGTAACTAGTGACTGTGATCCTGGTTTGTTCACATGTCTCGCGGTAAAACTCCGCACGTGGATTTTGAGGGTGTGACAACATACACCCAGTCACTATAGTATATACATACATCCGCATATATACATGTTAACAGGCACCCAGAAACGCCTCTCGGAACGACGAAACGAAAACGAAAAACAAGACAATACCTCGAGTTGGCCGAGAGGGTGGTAATCGTTGTTTTATATATATTGGATATTTACACATTAACCCCCTCAACTTTTAATTAATTTTTCCCTCAAGTTTATTTAAATTGTATTTTAAACCTAAACTAAAATAATAATGATAATTATAATTATAATAGTATTAATAATAATAATTATAATTATAATAATAATAATAATAATAATAATAATAATAATAATAATAATAATAACAACAATATTTATAATATTAATGAAAAATAATAGTAATCATATTAATTAATTTATATTATTATTAACAGTAATTATTATAATAGTCTAGTTTATTATTTTATATTTTAAGGTTTCGTGCGTCAAGGTTCTAATGTCCGACACAATAAATAAGGGTACATAAAATTCACGAATGAAACAAATATATAATTAAAAGATAACGAGTCTCAGGTTAATTAACGGATGTCACAAGATACTTGATTATAAGAAGAGATAATGAGAGAAAGTGGATTGAACTCTAGAGACCTACTTGTATCGAGTCGGTACTTCTTGAGTCAATCTATTAAAGAAGTCAAGGATAAGATGGCTCTAAGCTTCTTTGAAGATTTATCTCAGTTATGCCAAATATGACTTTGATCTAGCAATTGAAGCAAGAGAAAACATCTCAAGAAGACACCATCTTGGAAAATTCTTGGTAACCATGATCCATATTCAAGTCGGTCTGTCCATTAAAAAATATTAAATGAATAAAGGAATTATACCATGAGATTGAAGGGAACAAATATTAATCACTAGCCTTATAGTACATCAAGTACAAGGTAAATAAGATTAATAATGATTCTATATGGGAAAGTAGTGGAATTGATCGACAAGTGGATGCTATGGAATGACGATATGAAGCAAGTTTGGATACGATGCTATAACAACATACCTAATAAGTTCGAGCTATAGGTAGATGCCTTACGAAATGAATCTTAGGCCTTCACTTTGAAATATGTGTTAGTCTTTAAATATTATGATTCTCTATATGAACTTTATGTAATTTAAGTTCATATGTTGTCTTTCTTTTCATTGTATATATGTCAACACTTAAGGGGAGAATATTACGACCTTTAAAAAGGGGAGAATATTACGACCTTTAAAACAGGAAGTGTTATAGAAACACAATGAAATTAACTCTTGATTTAATCTAGACGAAAGATATGAAGACTTAGAAGGAAAAAACAAAGATTCTGACTAAAAAAGTGAACATTTTAACGAAGATAGGCACGAAATATGATAAAAGAAACAAAGATTCTAATGGAAGATATCAAACTTTGGACATCACTAAGAAGCAGGTGACTTAACATCATAAAACATTCTAACGTTAAGTCTCCATTTACTCAACTTCTTGAAGAAACACGAGGCACTTGCTCATACAAGTTGACTTTAGTGGGGATTGAAAAACACTTATGAAGAGCACGACTCACAACAGCTTGACTACGTTAGCAGAACAAGACAACTTGCGACTGAGGTAGTAGAGGATAAGGAATCAACTTAACTCACCTGATCCAGTTGTGGGCGACTGAGGCAGTAGAGGATAAGGAATCAACTTAACTCACCTGATCCAATTATGGGTAATGAATAGAATATTCATTATCCCCTTATTCTTCATATATAAATAGTAATATCATATGTAAGTGATTAGTGCATAGAAACTAATCCTTTTGAGATCAAGTGATTTAGAGCAAAAACCCTTACTCTCTTTAAGAACATTAGAAAAACTCATACTTCATAAAGCTGAGTAACCTTATTGCTCTAGCAATAGGTTTCCTTTGTATAGCAATTTAACATATAGCAATAATTCATTCAAGTGACACTTCATACTCAGGTAAATAAGATAACATAGAAAATTCAATAAGCTAGGCCACATGTTGAGCTTTGATTTCTTCTTCTGCTAAATTTATTTGCTGAAATCATTAATTGTCACACTTGCACCACATCGGGAAGCAACAAACATTACTTGATAATGTTGCTTTGTGTGTCACTATTTAGAATCATATGTTAAAGGTAAGATTATCATGTGTTGATTCTTGGCCACATACATCCCACACCGTAACCCTCCCTTTTAAGTCTACACTCCCCCCCCCCTCCGAAATTGATTGTTTCAATTAGTAGCTTGGTTCTCTTGAGATTATCTTCATACACCACATTTATATTTGAGCTGTTCAGAACGGTTGTGTGGTTGTGAAGATGAATCTCAGAACGGTGGTATGGTGGTTGTTGTTGCAAGGCTGTCAAAGATGAAGGGTGGGAGGAAGGGCCAATAAAGATGAAAAGGAATTTAGAATTTTTATATTAAGACTAAATTACAAATTATGACCTTTATGTGTTAAACAAACTATGGAACGAGACCTTTTAAAAAACACTTTCACTCAATTCCCTTTATTTGAAAACTTATTACGGTTTAAAACCTTTAAAATAACATCCATCCATTTGAGACGTTAACTAATCGCACATGAGCTACACATTATGGATTTTACCCTTAATATTATAATTCCTCTTAAAGTCTTTTGTGATTTAATCAAAACCTCCTGATCATTGAAGGCATCTTCATCTATTCTTTTTTCATAATCACAGATCATCACATGTCTTTAGTTTGGCATAAAAGGCCATCACTTATGTCATCCATGGATAGATTCTTCATTAGGAAAGTTCTTGATAAACAAGAAGTCGAAGCACTTTACGGTAACATCTCGATGAACTTGTTAATAATCATGTATCGATATTAATGAACCTGGGTTGCATCAATAAGCCTCTTGTGTTGTTATGTTCTTGTTCAACCTGTAAACTATGTTTAATCATGTATCATAATCATGAACGTGAGTTGCATTGATAAGCCTTTGGTCTATTTGAACTTGTGTTGCACATTAACATATGTATAATCATGTCTTGTGTTCCATATGCTTTTCATGCATGCTACATCGGAAATTGTATTACTAATTGGCTTCTCAGGTTGTCTAGTAAATATGTTTCATATGCTTGGTTGATTGCAACATACTTTTGATTTATGCTTTTAAACAACCATATGCTCTATGTTGTAATACTACAATCAATTTAATAGCTTTGGTAAGTTTTTTAACTTCACTTTTAGTGTCTTTGTTCATTGATTAACACTAGTGGAATATTAATAATTGTTTATCTAAAATAAAGGGTTATATGATGATGTAGCGCTACTATATATAGTGCACCAATAATTAAACCAACAAGTATTTAAAATCTATGTTTTTTTAATGTTAGCATAACGCATTGTGGGTTATTAGTCATGGAATTTTCATCTTTAACGCATTGCTTGTTTTTTTTTGTTGAGATTACCCAACAAGTTTTTTTTTTATAAGTTTCATCTTTGATGCATAGATCTTTTGAATGGTTAGTCATGGATTTTTCACTATCCCACTTAAAAGATTAATTTTTTCAATAGACCTATGTTATAAAGAATGCATTAGTCTCTTAACCCTTTGGTTTTAGTAGAATAAACAATATTCTTTTGTAATATGGTGGAAACATACTAAATGATGATGGACCATCATTTTGTAATGTAATCACAAAGTAGGTTGGGCTGTTAGGTAGCTATGTAACTAATTTGTATTTGTTATGATAATTTAATAATTATTTAGCTAAATAATATATAAAATGATTAAAGACTACTGTTTTATCAAATAAATGAAGATAGTTTTTTAATAGGATTAGAAGCACATAGATTAAGCTAAAAAGCAAAATTTGTTCATTTGTGATTATATTACAAAATGATAACCCATTATCATTGTATCCTTGTTTGAATAAAGTAATATAGGTGATAACTTTTACGTATTGTTCCATTTTACTAATCTTTTATACAAAACCTACTATGTGGTGGCTGTGTTTAATAAAAATGTTTTATTGAAATGTAGTTTGTTTTCCTAAAAGATTTTCCATCAAGTTGCATCATGGTGGTAAGTTTAGTCACTTTCCAGGTCATTCATATATTGATGGTATTGAGAAGTTTTCTGTACAAGTGATGGGTGGTATTATGTCAAGATTAGGCTATTGTAGTAAGGGTGAAAGGTTTCATCATTCTAGTATCGAGTTTTGATTTAGATTTTGGTCTTAAAGATTTGGGAAATGATTTGGATATTAGAGGGTTTTCACAATACTTGTCTGTGCATAAGGTGATGAATGTATACGTAGAACATGTATTCACTATTATGCATGAAGTTGAGATTAGACTAGATGACCATGAACTTGATCATTTCTTTAATGAAGGAAAGAATGGAGTTGATAATGATGAGGATGATAGTGATGACAGTGACTTCATAATAGATGATGGAAATTATATTGATGATGTTGGCATTGATATGAGATATTTTTAGTTGAATACTGATGAAGACGTTGCAGGATCGGTTTATGTCACTCAACACAAGTATTGTCTCTCGAACTCACAAAGTCACTCGGTTAGATGAAGCAGAATCCCTAAAGAGTTGATAGTAATATACTTAGTAAACAGAACACAAGAAGATGGTTTTTCAAGATACTTGTATATATTACTTCTCAACTCAAAGTTACAAGACTCTTACAAGCATGTTTACAAAGTTACAATGAGAAACTATATATACTACTATCTACAGCCGATTATACTTTGATACCAGCTGGAAACTTACAAGTAAAGCAACTACTACATTGCTAAAGGTAAGGTGTAATAGATAAAATACTATCTAAGATTAGGTAGTCATGACATGTCCATCTCTTACCTTTTGTCACTAACTAAAGTTGGTAACTGTACTAACTGATATGCAATAAACAGTGGAATAAAGTATGGTCAACTACATGGGTGGGGAAAGCGCCATGCAGTGCATCAGAGAATGCAGCGGATCTGTCAGAGGGACCATACTTATGTCCACTGGTTCATAGTAGGTTCTTCCGAAGGTTAACTGGCTTCGGAAGAATAAGTTCTTCCGAAGCCATTTATTCTTCGGAAGAGTCTACTTCTTCCGAGGCTTGATGATCTTCTGAACTTCATACTTCGGAAGTCTTTGTCCTGAACTCTTCTAAGTGTTGAACTTCGGAAGAAGGAAGACTTTGTCTTCGGAAGTTGAGTTCCTCTTCGGAAGCTCTTTCAGCCTTGACCTTCGGAAGTTCACCTTTTGCCTTCGGAAGTTCTTCATCAGATTGTACCAAAAATGTTCTAAGTGTTTGTTTTGGTTGCAGCAGCCTTACTTGATCCAACAAACTCCCCCTAGGCTGATGTTACCAAAACCTCACTTGTTTCTACTTCTCAAAATTTCAGCACTAACGAGAGAAAATGCTTATCTGTCTCTTTGTTCCTTCCAGGTGCTAAGAAGTTTGTACAAATCTTTCGTAGAGAGCATATCAAGTCTGTCACTTTGAATGATATGTACCCTTTGTTGTGGCCCTCTGAAGAGAGTTGGTTGATGAGAGTTGTAGTCATACTCCCATCTAATTATGGATTCCAATTCAGGACCTTCAACCATTTGAAGAAAGGCTTTGCCTTTGATTGCTGATCCTTCCTTTTCATCCTTCTTTCTCTGCTTCAACTCTTCTTCAATCTTGGCCCTTGTAGTTAGTTCAGCTAGATGAAGGCTGCTCAGATGATTTCTGATGTGAGCAGCTACCTCAAAGTTGGAGGGATTGGAAAATGGTTTCTCTACTAACTCAACAATATCAACTCTGTTTAAGTGTAGCAGAGAGGTGGCATTAAGCCTGTTGATCTCACCATTCCCTCTTTCCATAACAAAGTTGTGAGAAGAGTCTTCGAACCTCTACTGGACTATCTTCTTCCTAGGAGCAAGAGGTTGGGATGGTAATCTGTCTTCCTTCCTAGTGTCCAGCAGAGTCCCCAGCCTTCTTCTCAGCTTCTTCTCTTCTTCTTCAAGAGAGTCAGAGTTGGTTGCCAAGAGTTTAAGGGCCTGGTCCAGTGTTCCTCTAGGCAGATCAAGGAATTGTTCTCTTGTGAGGGAACATGAGGAGCCATCTAAGAAGGTTAGCTTGATGGACCCCTCCTCGCAAGAGATATCACTTAATGTAGTACACTTGATGATCTTCATCTTGATCTCCTTAAACTCTTCTAAGGTTAGAGATTTAGAGGGTTGAGAGGATGACTTGGGTGGCTATTGGGTAGATGATGGTTGGGTTCTGGGGACTGTTTTAGGTTTAAGGATAAGCAGTGGAGGTGGTTGTTTTGATGGAATTGGTGTGGGAGAGGGTACGGATGATGGTGTGGGCTCAGGAGAGTAAGGTTTAGTGGTTGGTTCAGTTTTGATGGGGAAAGGAGGAGGAGTTGGTTCTGGTTGAGGTTGAGGTATGGGTTCAGATGTCATCCCCTACATTCTCCTATACATCTCCTTCCTTCTTCCTGAGCGAATGTCAGCCTTGATGTCACTGACATGTCGCTGCAGGGTCTTCTCAGACATAGGACCAACTTGCCAGCCAGAGAAGCCATGGGCCCTGAGATAATCCTACATCCAGGCTTTGTCTCCCATCTTCTTGACAACTACAAGTTGAGTTTCTTCTTCTTTTCCTTCAGCTTTTCCCTGGAAGCCCTCTTTCTCTCTTTGTTCATTTGGTCTTGTTCCTTTTTGACAAGCCACAAGACCGTATCATTATCATGAGAAGCAAGTTCCTCAAGAGAGAATCCCCTGGAGCTTAGAAAAGCTATCCTTTCATCCTTTAGCTGTTGCTCAGCTTCCTTTTTCTTTCTCTGTTCTTCCTCTTCTAAGGCCAACCTTGTTGCTTCTTCTTGTTCTATCCGCAGCAGGGTTGCCTTCTCTAACTCCACCAACTCCTCAAATGGTAGGAGGAGAACATCTTCATTGGCTGCACCTAAATTGACAAGTCTGTTAATAATCTCCACCCTTCTTTGATTATTGATGACCTCCTGATTGACTACAGCTGCTTTGCTACTGCAGCTAATAGTTTCTCAGAGGGAAGCCAACCTTTTCTTTTAAGCTTTTCCAACCTTGCTTCCTCTTGCAGTTCTTCCGCAGTCATCTTCCTTTTACCCTTAATATCTTCGGAAGCTTTAGACTTTGGAGGTTCTTGCGTAGATGTTTTAGGTTGGAAGGTGGTGATTTGAGTCTGTGATGATGATGATGTTTGAGTGAGAGGTGTCTTGAGAAAGTCTTCACTATTTATCTCAGATGCTAATTCAAGAATTGATTCTGTGATAATTAGATCATCAGACAGAGAGTATAGACCTTCCGCAGCTTGGATCTCATCTTCGGAAGTTAGAAATACTTCTTTCGCAGCTTTGACTTCAGCTTCAAAAGTTGGTGGCATTTCACTACCTGTCCCAACTGTTTTAGTTGCTGGGCCATCAGTCCCCATATCCCCTACGAATTCAATCTCGGGTTTAATGTGGACCTTAGGTTGACCAACTTCCTTGACAGTGGTAGATGGTGTATTCCACCTTTTAAGCTCTTCAGCTCTAAAATATGCCAAAGCAACATCTGGGCTTGGCTGTTCAAGGGAGGACCGCATTAGAAATTTGGTTAAGAATAACTGCAAATCAATGAGCATCCTTGGATCCACTTGAAGAATGACAGGAGAAGGCTCGGGGAAAATAGTTGATTGCTGAGCAGGATATCTTGAAGAGAGAGTAGAGGGAACTAAGCTTTGCTGCTCCATGTGAGTTTTGCTCTGAACATCCTCCCCCTTTTTGGTAGCATCATCTTGAGAGGTAGATGAGCTAGAGGAGGAAGCCAGAGAGGCTTGTACAGATACATGCCTAACAAATCTCTCAATCTGTTTCTCAGCTAGTTGAGCCTTGAGATTTTCAATCTCAAGTTGCTGAGTGGCAGACTTATCCTCTAAAGTCTTAACCTTGGATTCAAGGTTTGAGACTTTAGAAAGCAGGTCTAGAAGAGTGAGTTGCATACTTCCCTCATCCTCTTTAGAAGAATCATGGGGAGATGAGGTAACATACCTAGTATGTTCATCCTCACCACCAGATGTGGTTTCTTGGCGCCCTGGTTTCCATTGCTTAATGATGTCTCTTTTAGAGTCATCAAAAGGCACGGTTGCCGTAGATTCTGTCTCAGATATGCTACCACTGTCCTGAGGGTCCAATGAGGCACCTTTAGTAGTGGCAGCTGAATCTACATGAGTCCCTTCCACACCAGTGGGACTCACCTCAGTTTGGGTTAGCTGATGGGGGCTAGAAATCAGAGGTTTCTCTAGGCTCAATTGATCTTTAGAGAGGTGTTGTGGATCAACTTCACTGCCTTGAAGAGACATGATTTCTTCATCAGCACTTATAAGAAGGTCAGTAAAGGATATGGCGGTTAAGCCTAATGACCCGGGACTTTGATTAATATCTACTAATGGCATTGAGCTTATGATGGGGTTGTCCCTTTTTGGCTGCTCAGGAGAGTATTGAGACTCATCCTGAGGGTTTTCAGCTTGGGTTTGGGGCTCATGGGATTGAGACTGGGGAGACTCAATACCCATATTGAGGTTAATTGTGAAGGAAGGTGAGACCTCAGACTGAGTGGGAGCCCATGTTTCCACTCTAGCCTTTTTGGATGGAACAGGGGGAACTTGTTCAATCAGAGGAGATTGAACAAGGGTTCGCTTGGAGCGTCTCTGATATGTGATCTTTATGGGGTGAGAAGGAAGAGTTGGCAATATGGTGGTTATTGCTGGTTTGGGTTCATCACTTGTGGGGTTAACAGGGATGTCACCAGGAGCCATTGGCTCAATCATACCTGGAAGTAGCTCGGTGTGTCTTCCAGTGAAGTTGGTGGATACCCTCTTCAATACCTTGAAGATGGCCGGCCTCATGTGAGGGACAGTAAGAGCAGCTGCACAGACAAGCTTACTCTGATCCAGCTCACAGTTGATTATGTGCTGAATGAACCTGGGATACATGTAGAAAGTTTCCCTTTGAAGATTTCCCATCAGATTTGTCAGCACAAATCTTGAGTAGTTGAAGCAGAGGCCTTTTACCAACCCATGAACTAGGCATCCTAGTTCATAAGGAACTTGATCCCATCCCCCAGACTTGTTTGACAAGCAGTGAAGGACTATGTGAAGCAGGAATTTCCAGTTATAGGAGAAATTAAACTTGTATACCGTTGATCTGCTCACATCACCACCATATCTCATTTGGATATATGTGTCGTCTAGGTCTGATTTGGGAAATTCCGTAGGAGAGCCTTCATCGTGAAGCTCAAGATGCTCCCTGATGACTTGTTCAGATACGATCAATTCTTGGCCATAAATGCTTGACCTAATTACTCGAACCCGTTCAGGGTTACAATTTGTCCGTTCCCCCAAAACTCGGCCATTTGGTTTGAGTAAACGGTGGGGTTGACAGTTAGGGTGGTGAAGTAGGTTAATTGGGTAAGGAAGTGGATGATTTTGGCTAAGTCAGCATCCTTAGAAGAGTCAAGGAGTGCGACTTGGTTGTGCTGAGGGTTTAGAGCCATTTATGGAGAAAGTTACAGAGGAAATGAGATTTAGTTTGGGAGTAAAACCGAAGATGAAGGAAACTTAAGGCTGTGAAATCGGTAAAAAGATTAAGGGGATAGATTGGAAGTATTTAAATGGGTTAAATAGTGAATGGACAAGGTGAAATGACAGTTTGGGGTAAGATGTGACGATGGCGGTAAGGTTAAATCCATTTAAAATATTCCGACATCATTAATAAAATCTTTGCCTTTTTCAGAATGGGGCCCAAAAGTTTTCCTTTACACAGTAAAGCTTTCTTCCGAGAGTAAAAGCTTTTCCGAAGGTAATCTTCTTCCGAGGCAAAACTTACTTCCGAAGGTAAATCTATCCAATTTACTTCCGAGAGTAAGAAGGCCTTCCAAGAAGAGAAACTTATTAAGTTTCGGAAGTAGATTTGATATCTTATCAAATGCTTCTTCAGATACTAAAATCACTTCGGAAGATGGGATTAGCCTTGGAGGAATTATTCTTCGGAAGAGGCGTATGACATCTTTCGAGGGTTAATTTCTCTTCGGAAGAACTCTCACTTAGTAAATATTTGAAGAAAAGCCTTTTGTAACAGGGCTTAAATTGTTTTGACAAGAACTAGACACAAATTTGAAAAGAATTTTCAAATGAGATAGACTAATCAATGTTTATCATCCCAATAGCCATAATAAGATATTTAAATCTTTGTTCATCAAATGCCTTGGTGAACAAATCAGCATATTGTTCATTTGAATCAACTTTGATTAATTTGATCAGGTTTTTCTCATGAATATCTCTAATGAAATGGTACCTGATGTCAATGTGCTTTGTCTTGGAGTGCTTGACTGGATTTTCTGTGATAGAAATGGCACTCTCGTTGTCAATGTGAATAGGAGTCTCCATGAAATTGAATCCATAATCCAACATCTGGTTTTCAATCCACAACAGCTGAGCATAACAACTGGCAGCAGCAATGTATTCAGCTTCAGCAGTAGATGTTGAGACACAGGATTACTTCTTGCACTGCCATGAGATTATCCTCCCACCAAGAAATTGACATCCTCCTGATGTTGATTTCTTGTTAATGTTGCAGCCACCATAGTCACTATCAGTGTAGCCATAGAGATTAAAGTTATTGTTCCTTGGATACCATAGACCTAGTTTAGGTGCTCCTTTGAGATATCTAAGGATTCTCTTGGCAGCAACTAGATGAGAAACCTTTAGAGCAGCCTGATATCTTGCACAAATGTAAGTTGCAAACATGATATCAGGTCTACTTGCTATGAGATACATCAAAGATCCAATGATTGCCCTATACTGATGTTGATCAACATCCTCCCCCTCAGAGTCAGGACAAAGATTGTGATTTCTGGGTATAGGAGTCTTTGCAGGCTTACAATCTTTCATATCAAATCTTTCCAAGATGTCTTGAACATACTTAGATTGTTTGATAAAGAACCCTTCTTTCATCTATTGGATTTGAATACCCAAGAAAAAGACCATTTTTCCCATAGAACTCATTTCAAATTTCTTCTTCATAATGCTCTCAAAGTCCTTACACATTTGGTCATTTGATGAACCAAATATGATGTCATCAACATAGACTTGCACGAGCAAAATATCTTTCCTAGACTTTCTTATGAATAAGGTCTTGTCAATGGTACCTCTAGTGTAACCATTCTTCAAGAGAAACTGAGACAAAGTCTCGTACCACAGCCTAGGTGCTTGGTGCAGCCCATAGAGAGCTTTATCCAATTTGCACACATAAGTGGGTGATGTGGGTCTTCAAATCCTGGAGGCTGGCACACATAGACTTCCCTATCTATATCCCCATATAGAAAGGCGTACTTGACATTGAGCTTGTAGACTGTAAAGTTCTTGGATGCTGCATAAGCAAAAAATATCCTTACTGCTTCAAGTCTTGCAACAGGTGCAAAGACATCAGTGTAATCAATTCCCTCTTCTTGCGTGTACCCTTGAACTACCAGTCTTGCTTTGTTCTTGATGATCAAGCCTCTATCATCTCTCTTGTTCCTGAATACCCATTTGGTGCCTATTGGTACTTGACCGGATGGTAGAGGACATAGATTCCAAACCTTTTGTCTTTTGAATTGAAGCAATTCCTCTTGCATTGATTCAACCTAGCTACTATCTTTCAAGGCTTCTTCTACCTTCTTTGGCTCCATCTGCGATAAGAATCATGAGTACAAGGAGACATTCCCATTGTGAGTCTGTCCCCTTGTTCTCACGCCTTCAGAAACATCTCCAATGATGTTCTCAGCTGGGTGAGTGTTATGAATCCTGAGCCTAGGAATTACATCCAGTTGCATGGATAGATCCAAATTGGACAGCCTCAATAAGTGTCCAATTCCTCCTTTCAGCAACACCATTTTGTTGAGGAGTTCTAGGAGCACTATATTGTTTGGCAATCCCTTTTGAGTTATAGAATGAGTCAAGAACTTGATTCTTAAACTCAGTCCCTTGATCACTTATAATCGTCTTAACCTTGTGATCAATTTGATTTTCTATTTTAAGAATAAAAGATTTTAAGGTTTTAACAGTTTCATCTTTAGTTCTTAAAAAAATACCCATGTAAATCTAGTAAAATCATCAACGATCACAAGGCAGTATGATTTCCTTCCAATGCTCATTATACTTGTGGGACCAAATAGATCCATGTGCAATAAGTGCAATTGAGTGGTGATAGAGTTAACTTTTTTGGATTTATGAGATGCTCTGTGTTGCTTTCCTTTCAGACATGCAACACAGTTATCTTTGTTAAGAAATTCATTTTTAGGCAAACCATGTACCAAGTTATTTTTAACCAATTTATTCATAGTTTTAAAATTTACATGACACATTCGTTTATGCCATAAAGTTGACACATCACCATCAGCTTCGGAAAGAAAGCATGACACTTCACCCAATGGGGAAGCATTGTTCATATCCAGCTTGTACATATCCCCTTTTCCGGGAGATCTAAGAAGCACCAATTCCTGAGGAATTGTCATCCCAGGTTTGAGGATAATGCACTCATGTTCTGTGAAAAGCATTTGGTGCTTTTGATCACAAAACTGAGAAACACTCAAAAGATTGTGTTCAAGCTGTTTAACAAAGTTTACTTTGTCGATTCTTAACTTGTCGTTGGATACACTTCCTCTGCCATAAATGTATCCTCTAGCCTCACCTCCAAATTGAACAGGACCTCCATCAAAATGTTGAAATTGTTTAATAAGAGATCTGTTCCTGTCATGTGCCTGGAGCATCCACTATCTACAATCCATACATTGTCATTTTTATCATGTAGATGTCCCTGCACATAAGGTGAAAAAGTTAGTTTTTATTGGAAACCCAAGCCTTGCTGGTCTTGGGCTTTTCCAATGATGAGAATTTAATTGAACCAAAATGTATGCATGGGGGTTCAATAGATGTTTGTGAAGAGGAGGTTTGGGCTGCAGCATCTTGTTTGATCTTCCAATCCATCCCTTGGCTGATCAATATAGATGAGCTTGATGAAGCTTGGGCAGCATGGCATACTTCCAAAGCTTCTTTCTTCTCGAAAGAAGCTTTCCTCACGTCTTCTTCTGAAGCAATCTTCTTTTCGGAAGGTTTCAAAGGAGCTCTTTTGTTCTTTTGACTTTTCTTAGCCTTATCTTCCGAAGCTATTTTCCCTTCGGAAGAATGAGTTTTTTCTGAAAGCAACTTTGATTCTAAAACAAGCTTTCCTTTCCTCATCACTTGAACCATGTGATAGGGTCCAAATATGAATCGTTCCTTGACTCCTTCTTTCTTAACATTATTTGCATAATGTGTGCTTGCAGGATTGTAGTAGCAATCTTTTGCCATATGATTTTGCAGGCCACACATTATGCATGCAATGTTAACCTTTGTGGGATGTGAAGACTGTTGTTTCTTGCTCTTTTTGTCTGTATCAACAGTCTTTTCCTTCAACTTCTGATCCTTCAGCAGGACAGGGGTGCTGGTATTACACTTCTTTCCAGGATCAGAATTTCCAACCACCTAGAACCCGGCTGAAATGAACACACCCTTTTATTTTGGGTCAATCTTCAGCTTGGATTCGGCCACTTTCTTGGCAGTTTTTCTGGCTACCTTAGCTCTGTTTCTTCTGGCTTTGGTGGTTAGGAGTTGGTCATCATTGATGGGAATGGGTTGATTTACCTTATCCTTCCTAGTGATGGTCTCCATAGTTGCATCACTCTTCAACTCATGAGATGGTAGGTCAACAGTAGGAACCTCTTGCTCTTCAGTCCCACATCTTGGTTGTCCGATAGACTAATAAGAATGTGGTGGAGCAATTTCATTGGTTCCCAACCCACCTTTGTTTTGATAACAAGTTTTTGAGTGGGAGGTTGATGCAAGAATGGCTTGGAAGTTTTGCTCACAGATAGCATACTTCCTGGCATGTGCCTCAGCTGTGACTAGCTGGGCTTGAGCCTCACTCAATTTGAAGATTAAATCTTTGATTTAAGTCTTATAATTAGTATGTTCATGTTTTAAAAGGGACACAGTTTTCTCCAACTCTTCAATTTTCATTTTATAATTAGATTCAGCCTTTTTAAAATCACTTTTAAGGATATTCAAAGACTCAACATCAGATTTAATTTCCATATTGTAGTCCTGATACAATTTAACTTTAGCAATGCAAGCTGGAGTACAGAGATGTTCATATACCTTGCTGTCATCAGTTCCAGCCATCAATGCTTGAGCAGGAGTCACATCTTGTACCATGAAGCTCCAGTCCACCTCTTGAGCAACAGCAGCTATGTGTTGTTCAGTTGACTTCCCGGTGGCTTTAGGTGTGGAGGGATGTGTGGAGGCTTGAGAGGTTCCCAGATTGGACTTGGGAGCCTTGCATTCCCTAGCAAAGTGGCCAAGTTGGTTACAGTTGTAACATTTAGCCTTTGTCTTGTCAAACCCGAACTTGCTGTTAGTTGGGTTTTGGGGAAATTGCCTTCCGGTTCTCTTAAAGAACTTCTTTGCCCTGTAAGTTAACAGAGCCATCTGTTGGACAATATCCATGTACTCAACCCATTTCTTGAGACAAAGGCGCAGCTGTCCTGGAAAGGACTTGACTGAGCATGTTGAGACCTTGGAGTCTCAGGAAAGTTAATGTATGGCCAGAAGAAGAGGATGGCTGCTGGGAATAAGTCAGGTACTACTGAGGTTGGGGGGTTCTTGATCCTTCAGCAACCAATAAAGCGTTGCTAGCAGAAAGGCTTGAGGGTCTGCTCACCTGGTGGCCTCTCTTGTTCTCCATCTCTACACGGTATCCATCAAGGATGTCGTATAGTTCAGTTATTGTGAGAGAGTTTAAGTTCTCTGTCCTCTTGATAGAGACACAGTAGAAAGTCCACTCATTTGCATTGTTTTCACGACCGGATCGAACCGGCCGGTTCGACCGGGATTCGGTTGGTCCACCGGTCCGATCCCCCCCTAATCGTTTTCAGCAAGTTGAACCGGCCGGTTCGAACCGGTTAGGCGGTTGAACCGGGAACCGGGAACCGGTTCGGACCGGATTTTATATTTTTTTGTATTTATTTTTATTTTTTTGATTTTAATGGGTAAAAACGGGGTGTTGAACCATATATTAGTGTGTTGGATATAATAATATATTTAAGTTTTATATATAACTATAAAAAACATATATAAATTATTATATTTAATTATGTATATAACTATATATATAATATACTATATATATAATTATGACATTATCCGGTTCTTAAATCCGGTCCGACCGATCCGACCACCAAACCAGTAAGGCGTCCGGTTCGACGTCCGATCTTGTAACACCAGGCCTCACATACCACCAATATTGTCCGCTTTGCCCACAAGGAGCTCACGGATTTGCTTTTGGTTGCTCGGGTGAAAACTTCCCAGGGAGGTCACCCATCCCTAAATTACTCCCAGCTGAGCACGCTTAACTGTGGAGTTCTCTCATCCACAGCCAATACGCCCAAAACGCGTTGGTGATATTAGAGACCAGATATTACTTATGAACCAAGAATCTCTCATGTCCACGACCGATGTGGGATATATGCAGGGTGTCACAATCACTCCCCCTTTGGACTCATCGTCCTCGATGAGCCCGAGAACACCCTCACCATCCCCGGTGAGGTTTGTCCCACCATCGCGACGGGCACAGGAGTGGCTCTGATACCATTCTGTAACACCCGGCCTCTCGTACCACCAATATTGTCCGATTTGCCCACGAGTAGCTCACGGATTTGCTTTTGGTTGCCCGGGTGAAAACTTCCCAGGGAGGTCACCCATCCCTGGATTGCTGCCACCTGAGCACGCTTAACTGTGGAGTTCTCCTCTCATCCACAGCCAATACGCCCAAAACGCGTTGGTGATATTAAAGACCAGATATTACTTATGAACCAAGAATCTCTCATGTCCACGACCGATGTGGGATATATGCAGGGTGTCACAGATCTGGTTCTGAAAACATTGCTCATTTGAAAGTGCACTCATGAACTTTCTTGAGAGATCTCTCATCTCAAGAGTCACTCCCACAGACTGAAGTGATGAAATAAGATCCATATACCTGAAGTATTGCTGGCTAAGGGTCTCTCCAGCAATATAAGTAAAGTTTTCAAACTGTTGCTTCAGGGAATCTTTTTTGGAGTCATTGGAGCTGGCATACATCTGAGACAAAGCATCAAAGAGTTCTTTGGCTGACTGGCAATGCTCAAATCCCACCATGATGGAGTTGGATATGGCAGTCATAAGAACAGTCATAGCTTTTCCATCGATCTCTAGTCGCTTGAGGTCTTCATCAGAATAGTCTTCAACATCCTTCTCTATCATAACACCATTTCCCGTCGGTGCTGCAACCTTTGGCTTGTAAGGACCATTGGTGATAGATTTCCACATCATGCTGTCTTGATACCTGATGAAACCTTCAATACGTCTGCTCCAAGATCTGAAGATGGGAGCTTTAGACATCGTTTCCATTTCACTCTCAGATGATTTTTGGTTGAGGTCCATTTTGGAGTGAAGTGAAAGTATGAGTTAAAAAGAAAAGGTTGATTTGGATGTTAAGATCTCACAATCAAGATCCTAACAAGCTCTGATACCAATTACAGGATTGGTTTATGTCACTCAACACAAGTATTGTCTCTCAAACTCACAAAGTCACTCGGTTAGATGAAGCAGAATCCCTTAAGAGTTGATAGTAATATACTTAGTAAACAGAACACAAGAAGATGGTTTTTCAAGATACTTGTATATATTACTTCTCAACTCAAAGTTACAAGACTCTTACAAGCATGTTTACAGAGTTACAATGAGAAACTATTTATACTACTATCTACAGCCGGTTATACTTTGATACTGGAAACTTACAACTAAAGCAACTACTACATTGCTAAAGGTAAGGTGTCCTAGATAAAATACTATCTAAGATTAGGTAGTCATGACATGTCCATGACTTACCTTTTGTCACTAACTAAAGTTGGTAAATGTACTAACTGATATGCAATGAACAGTGGAATAAAGTATGGTCAACTACATGGGCGTGGGAAAGAAAAGCGCCATGCAGTGCATCAGAGAATGCAGTGGATCTGTCAGAGGGACCATACTTATGTCCACTGGTTCATAGTAGGTTCTTCCGAAGGTTAACTGGCTTCGGAAGAATAAGTTCTTCCGAAGCCACTTATACTTCGGAAGAGTCTACTTCTTCCGAGGCTTGATGATCTTCTGAACTTCATACTTCGGAAGTCTTTGTCTTGAACTCTTCTAAGTGTTGAACTTCGGAAGAAGGAAGACTTTGTCTTCGGAAATTGAGTTCCTCTTCGGAAGCTCTTTCAGCCTTGACCTTCGGAAGTTCACCTTTTGCCTTCTGAAGTTCTTCATCAGATTGTACCAAAAATGTTCTAAGTGTTTGTTTTGGTTGCAGCAGCCTTACTTGATCCAACAGACGTTGAGTTCACTAACAACCATTCTAAAAAAGAAGATTTTGCTACTCAAGAAGATGAAATGGATAATGAGATGTTTGATACTGGATCAGAGTTTGATAACGAAGGTGATAGTAGTAGGAAAAAGGGTTTAAGACATATTTAAGGAGACAAAATAGAAATAGTTCCAGCTTTTATATTGGTCAAGTGTATGGACCTAAAGAAGAACCTAAACAATTGATTAAAGAACAAGTTGTTGTAACAAGAAGAAAAATCATAATTGCCAAAGGATGAAAGAAATAGGTTAAGGGTAGTATGTTGGGGGGTGTTCCTATATTTGAAGAAGTACCACAAAAGAAAATTGAAGTTAATGTCATGACTAGTAGTTCTAGTAAAGATAAAGGACCAATAGTGAAAAGTGTGGGTGGGAGGAAAAAAAAGGCAAACCCAGAAAAACATTTATGTCCTTGGGTGCTTATGATTTTTAAGAAATCTAGATCTAATGCTTGGTTGGTTAAAACTTATATAGATGACCATAAATGCCTCCAAAGTCGAGACATTAAAGCTTGCATAGCTACCTTTCTATCTCAAAAACTAATGGATCAACTACAAGAAAATCCAAATATCTCAGTTAAAGTTGTTCAAGAACAATTCCAAAGATAATATGAAGTTGGAATTTCTCATATGAAAGCTTTTAAAGCCAAGAGTATAGCTATGTTACATATCAATGGAGATTATAAATCTCAATATTGGATGCTTAGAAACTATGTGAATTAATTAATAAACATAACCCAGGTATAATAGTTAGAATAGAGGTTGAACCCTCCACAAATCTATATTCTATAGAGAGAAGATTTAAAAGGATTTATGCTTGTTTGGGCACTTTGAAACAAGAATTCAAATCAACTGGAAGAGATATGTTAGGACGTGATGGGTGTTTCCTAAAAGGTCCATATCCTGGAAAAGTACTTACATTCATTGGGGTTGACTGAAACAATGGCATTTATCATTTCTCTTATGCAATAGTTGAGCAAAAAATAAAATATCTTGGACATGATTTCTACAATGCATTGTGATTGCAGGACCGTTTGAAGGGTGAGCAACTCAGTTTTCACAATGAGGAGAGACTTAGAACACTTAACAGATCAAATAGGGAACTGGCAGGTTAAGATGATACTAGAATAACACAAGAGATAGAAAGCTCAAGAACAAGATAATTGGTTTTCAAGGAAGATGTATATTGCTCTCAAGTTCTATTACAAGTGTTACAAAGCATACATGATAAAATACAAGAACCTGAGATACTTTATACTACCTCCTATAGCCGGCCATACTTTGAAAGCCAGCTGGAATCACTAATCTAGACAACAAGATCAATGAAAAGTCAAAAGGCAGATTGCCTTTTGACATGTGACTATGACATGCCATAGCTCACATCCTATTGTAATACAAAAAGGATAAAAGTACACAAAGTAGAAAGTTACAGACTCAAGACCTTAATCTACAGCTTCCTAAAGCATGAACCTTTTCACCAACTTATGTAAAGTTGGTGAGCCTGCAGAGTGGCAGCGGAAAGTTGATCAGCTTTTCTGAAAAGTTGTTGATCACAGAGAGCATGTCTTATCTGTCTTCGGAAGAAATCAGTCTTCTAACTTTGAGGCTTCAGAAGACTTTGTCTTCTAAGCTTCAGAAGACTTCATCTTTGGCTTCGGAAGAATTGGTCTTTTGGCTTCGGAAGATTTTACACTTGTGTAATTTTCTTGTAGAGTGTAAAACTTCTGAAGTAACTTCTACCATGCACAAGGTGCATGCATGCAGGAGACACCCTGACTGTTTTGAGTGCATCAGCCTCTTGTATAATCCTTACATTGATGATTTGGGTATGACGCAAACTCAAACTTTACATTTATAAATAATAGACAAAAGATAAGTCCTTTAGATAACCATACATTCTTTTTATGTTTGGATCTGATTAACATTATGTTTTTGGTTGCATTAATAGGGCATTATTCCTTGAATCAATAAGGTCTTCCTATATGGTGAGCATAGATATTGTCTTAGACACATCAATGAGAATATAAAACAAGCATCCAAAGGAAAGGTTTACAAAGACATGTTATAAAAGCTGGCAACGAAAAGGAAATGGATCTTGTGAAAAAGTTCAACAATGATGCTGTATCGTGGTTGTCTAAAATCCAACTAGTATGTAGTTTTGACGTGGATTTTTTTACATTTATGTATTTTATACAAGTCTAATGAATTTATTGTAATAATAGGGAGGACAATATCACACGTGTCGCTAAACAACATGTGTGAGGTTATGAACTCAAAGATAATAGATGGGAGAGACAAGCCTATAACCACCCTTTTGGAATACATCAGGTAGTATCTTATAAGGAGAATTGTTAATGTTCTTAAACTTAAAGAACTTAAATGATGGATTGCTGGCACCTAATGTTACCAAGGTATTTAAGACAATCAAAAGGGAGCCATCAGGTTTGCTAACCCACTACATATGCTAACAACCTATGTTTTATTAACTACTTATACTAACACACAATTAACAAGTACACTATAATGTAGAATGGAGAAGAACATTATCTGGCTACTGGACCATATGGTGATCAGTGTGTGGTTAATATGAGTTTAAGAACTTGTACATGTAGAAGATGAGAAATAACTGGGATACCTGCAAACATGTAGTAGCGGCCATTTGGAACAAAGCAGCACGTGGACAAGAAGTTGGTTTATCAGAAATATTTGTCAATCCTATTTATAGGATGGAAAGGTGAAAACAAGTTTATATAAGTCTATCCAATCAATAGTAGGTCAATAAGGTTGAAGTCTCAAATGCCAATAGTTGTCACCCATTCTAAATACCATAAACAAGGAGGCAAAAAAAACAAGAAAGAGAACATCAATTGAAAAAAAACTTATAAAAAAGGGAAAACTATCAAAGAAAACAACATTAAATGCTTGTGGAAAGTGTAACAAGGCAAGCCACAACAGCAAGACTTGTAAAGAACTAGAAGTCAATTAAGCTACTAGCAAAACAATGACTAATCTTGTTTTGTGAATGTTATTTGTCGATTAAAAAGTAACTAATCTTATCTTATTTTCTACTTGTGTTTTGATAAATATGGGTGTAGTGCATTTTGTTCTATTTGATATTTTTTATCCAAGAAACTACATTTTTTATTTTAGTTATTTCTAGAGTGCATTAGATTTGCTACTAATGAAGTGTCACTAATGTAGATGTTTGAGAGATTATGTTATGTTTAAGTTGCTTACATGTAATGATGATTTTAGGGGTAAAAGGAAATTTTTATCCATCATGTACAACCCACGTCCAATTAGTTAACGTCTTAAATGGATGAGCGTTATCTCGAAGATCAAAAACCATACAAGTTTTCAAATATAGGGCAATACATGAAAGTGTTTTTTCAAAAGGTCTCATTCCATAATTGTACAACAATTTGTAATTGAGTCTTATAAATAAATACAAGGTTATAATGATCATATAACATGGATTTAACGTCACTTGGTGACAATCACTACGTGTGTACAACTACAGAATAATTATATTGTACCGAAAAATTCAAACCAAATAGCCATTACAGTATAACGTGCTTGGAGATGCTTGTGTGGTAAATAAGTTCCCTAGAACAAATGAACATTTAAACAAAATATTAAGTATGTGATCGAATTGATTCGAGAGAGAAGAATTGAGAAATTGTAGGGGTTCTGGCACCATCAAGAAGGAAAATTTCCGAATATGCTAACAGATCACGTTGATTAGACCAGCATCTGAGCAGGCCACCTGTTTGAATTTAACTATCATCTGATGGGTCTAAAGATGGTTGAAGTGAAAATGTTTGGATTCAAAGTTTTTAAGAGAAAATTACGCTATATATAAAGCCATTTCACAAGCTATCTTACTTGATCCTGAAAATAAGCACACCGGATATAAGCATATTGCACTGGAACAGATTGCGAATAAGATTTTACATCATTCTCGCGTAAGCAACAAGCAAATACGCCTACGGGTGTTTAGTAAATGCAAAACAGAAAAAACAAACTAATAGACAAAGATAGGTAATATCAATATATTGTCATCTATATTTATATATTTCCTATGTACCTGCACCAAGGTTGTCTTATGGACATTTACAGACAGGTGGCTGGATGTTAGAATGAACACACACACAACATTATTTGTATGACCAAAAGGCTTATGGGTCGTGTTGACTGTTTGACCCGAATATTTTGAGTTGTTCAAATTTCATGAGATAATAAAGGTTTAAGCCTTCTCTCTACTTCCCTGCATTGCAAGTCAATTTCTTCCTGAATCATGGTCAAAGCTGATTTGCAGGAGGCTTCATCTTTAAATGCAAGGGTCCACCTTCCATCAACCAATGATTTCGATTTCAGTTTAAGGTTTGCGGCGTTTTTTGCAGTATCAGTTAAGGGTAAAGTAGATGGACGGATTCTAAGGTGTAACCATCTTGAATGTCTTTCGTCTATTTTTGGCTGTCATGAAAAAAGCAAAAACATAAAAAATAATAAACATTTTATCCCCTCCGAAGATCATTATAGACAGCTGGCAACCACGTTGGATGATTTAAAAAGTAAAATAACAAAAGATAATTTTTACACTTACATTACATCCAGCCAAAGGAGCAACAACGCGAACGGTTCCATGACTAGGTTTCTGAGGCAATTCCTCCGCAAGGATTATCCATCCGGAAATCCCAATAGAAACTGCCAAAAAATTGAAGTGGCGTTCCTTTCCCCTCTCAAAAGCAATTCTACATGGCACTGCATCAACTGAATTCAAAAAAACAAAATCAAAATTTAGGCTTAGGCCTAGGCATATAAATACTCATTAAAGGTGGTCATTTTAACCCATTTATATGAAAATGGGTCAAATTTGGTTGTGTTTATTTCATAATGGGTCTCATCACAGTTGTCAAAAGGGCATAAGGTGTGCGACTAGGTGTTCAGGCTACTTTGGAAATCCAGTTCTTCTTTTCAGGTTTTAACCACTTGGTTCGACCTTAAAGTTTTTTATTCTAATCCCCAATCCCCTTTTCCCTCTCTCTTATACTCTACGCAGCTGTTACCAACTACTACTATAGCAACCATACTCTGATCTGATTGTTCCCCTAACTCACCAACTTGAACAGTTCCGTGAATCTGCTCTTGTCAACTAGCTATTTGCTGCTTTTTTGTGAATTACTATATTTTGGAATTCAAAGGATGATTCTAAATGCTAATTCTATTTGAATCTTTATTGCACTTTTTTATTTCAGGCGTGCACTTTTTCTACGCTTTGTGCCTAGGTTGCACCTTGGGACTTTGACTACTATGGGAACAGGTAAAATCAATAATAGCTGATTATCTCTCGCTGACTTACTTTCGAGTGGTAAATGCTCTCCAATAAATGTCCAACTGATTCTTATCTATATTTCTCAATCAGACCGAGCATGTAAATCATAATAATCCTAACATTATGGAATTCCCTAACCACAATTTCTATTCTACTAAAACTACTAAAGCTAATCTTTGTCAAATATTTAATATCAATATACTAACACTCAATAACCAAGGTTGGTGTTATTCTACAAGGACTGAAGCATAACATTACTGAACTCTCCGACAAGGATTAAAGTAAATCAACTATCATTAATCCTTATCTAATAAATAAAATCCTAATATAAATTTGGAAGAGTAATATATAAATGTTAACAGTCAAAGGGATGAAAAGGCTTCTAGAGTGTATTCAAATCCTTACAAGTTGCATCAAGCTAAATCATTTAAATGAAGGAAATAATATTATTATTTTTAATCATAACTAATCCATTAATTATTAAAAAGATTCAAATAAAGGGATGAATAGGCTTCTAGAGTGTATTCAAATCCTTACAAGTTGCATCAAGCTAAATCATTTATATGAAGGAAATAATATTATTATTTTTAATCATAACTAATCCATTAATTATTAACAAGATTCAAATAAAGGACAAAAAAAGATATATGTGTTTCATCCCGACCCAATTTACTTTAACCCGCAGTTAAAGTAACCCGTGGTGACCTGATTCCGTTTTGCCACCTCTACAATATATGATGCCTTAACAGAGGATCAGACATATTAGCCCTCTATTGAAGCTTTAAGATTCAGTGTGATTTAAAATTGGTATTCATTGATTTTATTCAAGTAAACAACAGCAAAGGAAATAGTGTACTCACTTCGCTATCCAACACAATATGTAGAAATCCCATATTTGGTTTATTGTATTAAGATAATTTCACCACTTGTGTTTGAAACCAAATTAGATATCAACACAAACGGACCATTTGTACAAGAACTACATATTGGAAGGACACATGTAGCCAAACAAAAAATATTTCCTATATCCCTATAAAATTGTTGCATTTTCCTTTTGGGGTGACATGTTGAAATACCGTAACATTTCAGTTTTAGGTAAGTTCTCGTGTTGAATTTTTCTAATTGCAAGCTTAGTCAATGCCAATAAATTGATGATATTAATTGTCCAAAAAGTTCCTCCAGTTTGCTTTTATTGAATGTCATTTTAGATACTTAAGCACTGAACAAATGATCAAATGATTTTCTTAAACTATGTATCAAGTCAAACACTCCAACATTTATCTTGATGCACATTGCACACACAGCGGGTAAAGTTTGGGTAACAGGTCAAGACGGGTTAAGATCTGAACATTTGCTTTTTTATTATGGATTAAAACGGGTTCACTTGCCCTGCAAACAATAAGTTGTCTTGAGTATATTATAAATATTTTCTTTCACAGCAATGTTTTCTCCTAAATTTCACCTCTAAGCCTACACTTGCAAAAATTTGAACTCGCACCATTTTTGTGGGAGGCGCTCACCTGTACCAACTAGTCATGGGCTAGTATATCATAAATAATTGATGTCCTAAACATGATTACAATCAAAATCCAATGTTGGTCTCTGATCGTGTAGATTTGGCTAGATGAAAATCATGTAATAGATTAGGTAGGAGTTATATTTCTACTATCGAGCACCTACCACTACCGAGCAGATGACTAATAACTAGTTTAAGTTACTATCAAGCGCCCTCACAAATTACTACCAAGGACCATTCGCTATCAAAGGACTCGGTTACAATAGAAGATTGGTTCTGCAAAATGTCAAAAGCATTGATATCGAAGGACAAAATGAAGATAAGGTTTTCACATATCAGTTTGCAGAAGATATGGATGAATCAGAAAAAAAAAATCTACATCATTTCATCTGGATGAATCTGAAAAAAAAAATCTACATCATAACAAACTTTCCTATTTGTGTGCAGTGAATTAAAGAGAAACCATTTACCAAATCACAGTTATCTAATTCAATAAAGAAACAAGACTCGATAAATACAAGGTTTCAACAAGGCGGAATGGTGTTTGTATTTGGTGAGTCATCATCCCTAGACGAGTACTATCTAGGGTTGGCATGAGATTATATCTGTTTCTTCATTTGTTCCACTTGTCACATGTAGAACTTTTCTTAAGGAGTCACATGACTAGTTGATTTTAATCTATCTTTACATTCCCATATGTGCTAAATTGTTTATTTTTTTATCATTTGTTTGTGTGTGACCACAAACCACCTGTCTCTACTATATCAAGAGTATGCTCACGGCATGATCAGAAGCGTCTTAGTTTTATCAATTGGTATCAATGCCATGTTCAAGTCTTGATCTATGTAACCATTGATCTTAGTAAGATATGTGCTCTTGAATGTTATTCCCAGTCAGAGACATTAAAGAAGAAAGAAGAGGAGTTCAGTGTTGATTCATGTATATATGAAGTGCTCAAGAGCTGGCTCTTTGTTTGAAAATTTGTAGAATCAAGTTGCTTGGAGATTTGATAAATAAGATGAAGATGACAGATTTGATTTAGGGGGTCTGGAAAAGCTTGAATTATATCAGAAAGTTCATAAATTATTCTTAAGTGTTGAATTAAGTTTGCTTACGAATTATTTTCTCATGAAATTGTGAGTGCTAGCAGATTTGATCAAAAATAAAGATATGTATGGAATGAAATATTGTAAAATCACTTCATATATTTTCCTCCAAAATATTGAAGTCAGTAGAAATACTCGCAAGGTTAAGAGGCGAAGACATATCCAATTACCAAATAGTAATTTCAACATGGGATCATTCTTGGCCAAATACACGACGTGGTGAATTTTCACATGGTAATTTGATGTCCCATACCTAAGCTTCATTGGTAATACAAAACTGAAGGGGTATTTCAAGTGGGCCATGAGAGTTGTAGGTCATAACACTAGTGATGTCAAATATTTTGGCATTTTAGTGGTTCAAATTCTATGGGACAGTAGCTTTGCATGAGAGAAATCAAGTGGCAGTATAAACAACAAAGGTCACCGGTAAAAAAATATCTTGGGTACTATGATCTTTTTTGAGACTCCGTCACAAGGCAAAATGATCAAGATCATCATAACAGTATTTGTTTTCATATATTTTGAACCTTTATTCCTTTAGGATGGGAATAGAAGATAGGCGGAGCTACACCGATGGAGGAGAACTACAATTAAGATTATGGAATTATCATATGATTGTTCGAGTATCAACAGATGTACGTTTATCAAGGTGCGGTGGAAGAACCAAATTATACACAAATAAAGGTGGAGATATTTACAAGACCCAGATCCAAAATAGAAGTCTTGAAGATTTTATTTATGTTTATTTGTTTCATTGTAAATCCTAGTTACTTGTATATTTTCATCAACCAAATAGGGAGAGATTGTTGGTCTTTAATTGTATAGATCTGGATGATGAAGATCATGTAAGTATGTAACAGATTAAAGGTTGAATGTTTCTAGTTAAAGCAAGGACAACCAGTGTCGCAAAAATCAGACTAGACGCCGATTAATCCGCGACTAATGGATAATCGGAAGCTCCCCCGCTTCGATTTTCCCTAATCGACAACATTAATCACTAGTCAGTTAAACATGTCAAAAATCAGGATTAATCGGCCCTAGCCGGCCATTGATCGACACCTAATCGACGTTTTTCCAGAATGGCAGAATCCAGTGAGATTTTGCCGAAAAATTGAAATTTCCAACCAGGTATGTTTATATATTATACTAAGCATTTTTATAAAAATTACATACAAAATTGTATGTATATATATAATTGAAAATTATATATAAAAATTCCAAACCGATTAATCGCGATTACTCCCGATTAATCGTTAGTCTGTATCCCACCGCCCAACTAACACCTAGCGATACAACACTGGGGACAACATAAACATATATCGAAAGTAACAAAAGTTAGTACCAAGAAGAAAACTAGTAACTTGTTTGAGTTACTATCGAGCGCACTTATAGGTTACTACTGAATAATGTTTGGTCTTGAAGGACTCGATAGATTGTTTGTGCAAAATGCCAAGACCGTTGATACCAAAAGGATAAAGTTTGTACATATCAATCTGTAGAGGATATTGATGAATCATAAAAAGATCTTCATCATAGCAAACTTTCCTATTAGTGTGGAATGAATCATGGAGAAACGATTCACCAAATCGCAGTTTCCTAATACAATAAGAAAACTACTACAAGCCTCTATAACTACAAGGCTTCATCAAGGCGAAATGGTGTGAGTGTTTTGTGAGTTGTCATCCCTAAACGAGTACTATTTAGGGTTGGCATGAGATTGTATATATTTATTCATCTGTTCCACTTGTCATATGTAAAACTTTTCTAGTGAAATCATATGATTAGTAGAGTTAATCTATCTTTACATTCTCATATGTGCTTTATTGTTTTCTTATCATTTGTTTGTGAGTGATCACATACCACCCGTCTCTAGTATATCAAGAGTATGTTTATGGTTCGTTCAATAAGACACTTTAAGGTTTTATCATCCAAGTTTTTTAATAATTCATTTACGAGGCCATATGCCTTTGAATAAACTTAATGTGATTTTCGACCAATTCGACATGTTTCTATTTACCTAATTTTTCCAATTACCTATTTGGGCCATTACTAGTAAACACATAGCCTATATCAACCAATTTATAGGTAAATGGATAAAGTATTCAACCCTTAATAACCAAGTGAGCAAACACTAACCAAGATGTAATTCAGTGCTCAATTTTGGACCAATAACATTCAGACCAGCAGATGTTGCTCGAGAAATTTTAGGGAAGTCCGCTGGGGGGAGGACAGGAGGTTGATCTGGTAAAGATCTTCCGGCTAAGAAAACATGGAGCTGATGAAGAAGCACGAACACCTAAATAAAAAAATAAAACAAAATTTCACTTTATCATTCCCTAGATTATATATATAATATAGATACAATAAGAAAAGGATTTGAAGAAAAAAAACCTTAACTCGCTCGTACATTGTTTCACCAGCAGCAAAAGATGACTCAATGGGTATAACATCTATCAGAGAATCATGTAAAAAATCATTTTAGTACATTTAGTCCACACAAAGAACAAAATATTAGATTATAGGTGGAAAGATGGCAAGTTGGGTGACGGGTTAGTTTTAGCACAGGTCAAAACAGATCTGGATGAGCTGCAAACACTGTTTGTTCCCTTTCTTAGAACAATTATAAGTAACCAATGCATCAATATAAAAACAAATTAGGAAGTTGTATGCATAAAATATAGATTTTAGAGAGTTTTAGCATGTTCCAATTTTAGGTAAATTTATTAATGTCACGTGTTTGGATAAAAATACACCAGAAATCAACCCACTTATAAGCAACTGGATTGAAATTGCCACCTCTGATTTAAATGATTTGAGTATATGTATATCAGAAGTCATACCACCAGAAGAGGATTTCTTTGTTGGGAAGAGTATGGACTTGGTTTCCTTTCGAGGGGAGGAAGCCTCAATTGCTGCAATGGAACATATAAATGATTTTATACAATATTAAAAATAATATAAACAAAAACTTCTTACACTCCTTAAACATCATGTACCTCTTTTGCATTTTCTCCACTCATCACATAGCACTTGTATGAGTAGATCTGGCCATGCTCCTCTTTGTTCTTCAACAAGTTGGTTACAGCGCTTCATAAAAGAATCCTGTAAACAAGAATTTCATGTAACAAATATTTATTGCATTTTTCTATAGAATAGTACTTGGAAACATAATTAACAAATAAACTATGCAGGGATGAAGCTGAATTAACACAATTGTTTTATAACAATATAAATCATTTCCATATTTTACCTTCTCAAGAATCCACTTCTGATTTTTGGAATTTAGGCCTTGTAATTTTCAAACTCAATTCACTTAATTGATTTGTGTTTGTTGGTTTCAAAGATGTTCTATCATAACATAACTTTGTGATACCTTACTGTAATAATCAAATCATTAATCTAAGACCAAAACCAATTATTTTTAACACATTTAGCTGAGAAGGGAACTCATTGGACATCACTCAAAAGTCAAAAATCACCCTCAATATTATCAAATCTTCAATTATAAGGGCATGATCACAGATACATGTCCGGTTCTCTTCAGGCATATACTATTTCTCAATACAAATAGAACCAAATTACAATTTTAACGAGCAGTGATATCATTGTTAATGACAAAAAAAATATTGGAATCACCTTGAGGGATTGAAGATGATGAGTATTAAACTCAGTCTCATTGTAAGGAAGCAATTGCCTCAAAAGCCAACCTCCATCCCATAAAGCATCTGCTGATATGCTTGTTCGACAAAAAAGACTAATCAACGCATCTAGTACCTTAAACCAAGAAAACGCAAATTGTCAGAATAAATTTAGTAACGATGTCAATTTCACCTCACTTATGGATGGGTCCATTTGGGTATGTAATATGTTCTATTTTAAAAGAGTCAAATAAAAAAATTATGCTCAAAATGGGATGTTTTAAATAGATTAAAAGTCACCTAAAGTCTTTTTAAATTCATACAACCTCTTACAGCATTGTTTTCAACTATTCACATTCATGAATCCAAATTCATTGATACAATATGTAGGGGTGCCAATTTTGACATTTACCTATAAATGGGTCGATTTGAGTCATGTTTTTATCTCCAACAGGTCAAATGGGTTAAGTTATCATGTTTAACAAAATAGAAAACCGGTAAAGCAGGTTGAAAGTCATCCACAGCATCAAAATGCATACAAAATTCCTATATTGCTTCAACCAAACTTATTTTTTGTATTAACATAGTTTTTATTATCATATTTTAGACATTGAACTCTTATTAAAACTTTAAAAAAAAATTGCTTATCGTACACTAGCCTAATTTTAATCATTAACCAACATGCACATCTATCCACATCTATAATGAGCCTTAGTACATTCATAGTAGGTGCAGAAGATGTGTGCCGAGTAGCTCATGAAGCCGCACCTCAAGTAGATGCAAAGCGCCGGTTCTTCTAAAGAAGCGATGAAGCATAGTAGTCAATAGCGAATAGCGGTAAATAGAGACAGGCCACCTATATGCTACATAGCGAATAGTGGTAAATAGCGCCCGCTATTTTGTGTTTAGCGAAAAGGATAAGGTAGTAGAAACTTTAAGAAACGTTTTACATTCAATAAATAAACATGTTTAGCTATAAAGTAGTAGAAAATTTAATCAAACACCACCAAATTTGCTAAAATACTCTATTTGAGTAGACCTTATATAGATTTTATAGTTATAAAGAAACAAAAACAAAAATAAAAATAGAATTACCGCTACAAGTCGCTATATACCGCTAACTACCAGATAGCGGCCCTTGACATGTTCGCGACGTAGCGCGCTATAGCACCTGATACGTTCGCTATTGACAATCGGGTGATGAAGGCACGCCTTCGATCAGGCACAAAGCTCAAAGCAACATGAAGTTTCCTTTTTCAATTTAATCATTAGGCTTTAAGTATTTTACCCAAAGACGTATGCAACAACCTATCTAACTTGTCGATGGTTACCTGACTACCTCTATCCCAATCTCCAATCCTTACCCCTCCTCAAATCGTTACACACATTACTCAATCCCTCAAAGCCTTTTGAAGTAGCCATTCAGTCCCTCACTCCTTTTTGCTGACCAACTTGCTACTAAGCATGTATCACTTTTTGAGACGAAAGGTGTGAATTGAGTTTACTTACTTTCTTACCTCATAGGCTCATATATGATCTTTTTTGTTTGCCTTAATCTTTCCATGTGAAAATATATTAGAAAGTTTAGTGACTTGGTTTCATGTGTGCAATTTTTATTTTGTTCTTAGAAACTTAGTAATAAGAAAGTCCTGACTTTACTCTTACCCTTACTACAGATGAATTAAGAGATCTATTTTAACACGTTTATGCCTTTCTAGAATGGATATTGTTAATTTATCTTTGATTGTGATTAGTTTTGGCATTGATTGGATGGTTCTAATTCCTAATCCTATTAGAGTTTTTATTATATCTGTAGATTGGTCTATTTTTTTAGAATTTCTTATTATACATACACACACACACACACACACACACACACACACACACACATATATATATATATATATATATATATATATATATATATATATATATATTCCTACTATTGCAATTTCTTCTCTCAAGCATGGCCTTTTTATTGTGCTTCTGCTAGGAAACACATGAGACATTCATGCCTTGAGTGAACCTTGCGACTTCAACTACTATGAGTATATCAACTGTTATGGTCAAGCATGCAATGATTTCAGAAAGCAAGAAAACTTGCAAACAGTTGACAGCATGCTAACAAAACATATAGAGTAGGGAACAGATAAGTACAAGAAATCTATGTACATGTGGGCTTTCTCCAACTTTCTGGTATGAACATGACACTTCATATTGGTCCTGTCAACAACAATGGGAGGTGTCAATAGATCCAGGGTTGCAAAAGGTGGCACTTTTCATATATAAGATCATCTGTGTAACAATACGTTATATCTAGGGAGTGATAAATAGTGTGTAAAACTGAAACCTTTCAAAAATCTGAACAGCCTTCATTTCTTATGTAAACTTCAATTAACAAATAGTGTTTATCGCAATGAAGGTTAACAAGGGGCATATGCATTATACCTTTAATCTTTGAAGGTATATACTAAGTTCACCATCACTACCATCCTTCGATGAGCAGTTTTCTGAAGCAAAAAGCTGTTCTTCACCAGTGTCCTCACCAACCAACGCTTTCTGCAATCACAAATATACAAGGCATTACATTTGAACTAATCAAAGAACACCTATATAATTCTCATTTTTATCTAAGATTTTAGATGTTCAACTCCAGAAAGAAAAACAAATGTGAATCAAATTAACATCTGAATCAGTTTTAGGGGTCTGAAATGATTAAAACATCAAAATTTATTACATCATGTCTACATGCTAACTGCATTAAAACAAAAAATAATGGCATAACTACATGAAATATTGAACCTTTATTATATTATAATCTAATTATGTACTTAAAATTCTACACAAAACAAGATTGGAGATTAAGGCAAATTATAGTTTCATCACATAATTATTAAGTATAGGTGGTCACTCGGCCTACGGATTTGTTGATTCTGATTTAGTTTTATCACAGGTAAATGGGTAAAATAGAGAATACATCTTAGAAGGAAACAGACCAAATGTGTTGAATGGAGCAAACAGGTTGCGTGTCAAGGTGTAATTTAAAAGCATAAAACCTCCTACATCTTTATTTAAAAAATATAAATATCCAAATAATGGGATATTGTAATCATATTCAACAAACTGATGAAACTGGCAAAAAATGTTTCAGGTAATAGAATCCCATCCTCACCAAATATTAAGTATTAAGTATTAAGTATATATATTTCAGGTCATACAATCCCATCGTCACATAATTATTAAGTATAGGTGGTCACTTAGCCTATGGATACATTGATTCTGATTTAGTTTTATCACAGGTAAATGGGTAAAACAGAGAATACATATTAGAAGGAAACAGACCAAATGTGTTGAATGGAGCAAACAGGTTGCATGTCAAGGAGTAATTTAAAAGCATAAAAACCTCCTACATCATTATTTAAAAAATATATATCTAAATAATGGGATATTGTAATCAAATATTCAACATATTGATGAAACTAGGAAAATAATGTTTCAGGCAATACAATCCCATCCTCACCAAATATTACTTGGTTTCACCTATTGCAAGACACAACTAGCTAGCCCATTTTGTCACATTTATATAAAGCATAAGCAATAAAATAATGCAAAGTAATCAATCAATCATTCATCTAACAAAACAAATGTTATGAATCTAAGTAAAAAGTCAGCAGCACAGACCAGCAATAGTTTCTTGTGTTGTTTACGCTGTGGAAGGATTCCAAGAGCATCTAGCATTGATTCATCAAGCTCTGCAGTTTCATAAATACGATAAGATCATATATAATTAAGCAGCAGGTGACAATATGAATAGCATACTACCTTTAGTTTGCAAGAATGTTGCCAATACACTTAAAGAACCAACCACTTGCATATCATCTCCACTTGTGATGTAAGAAATCAAGGCATCCCTATACCAGGATAAGAAAGCAGATCAGTGTCGTGTAATCCGCATAAAGGTTTTACAAACAAGTAAAATCATAACAAGAAGACAGAAAATGATGCTCAATTTTAGCTATGTACTAATTACTAAAGACAATCAAACTACTGATATAGCAGTCATTATCCGATTGTTCCCATGAAAAATAAGTGATTACAGGTTTCCTTCTCTTCTTCATTGATACAAATAGAAGGAACATCAGTGTTGGTGCCTAGACCAATCGTTCAAGAAAAGTGCACAAATATGATTCAATTTGAAAATACTCGAAGAACTTTTTTCATTTGTTAAAATACAACCGCACCGTATGCACTTACTCAATTAGTTTCACAAGTTCCCAGTACCCACAAACTTATTCTCACTTCACTCAAAGCTTGAACAAAACAACGCATAATAATGGCCCAGTATAAATAGATAAATCCAGATGTTCATAGACTAGTTTACTCTTTCATCACTTTAATTTCACATCCAAGCCACAGGCAATGAGTGTTGGTACAGCAATATAGCAAGTAGCAGATATTTCCACTTAACCCATTAGAGATGGCACGAATATACCAAAGTAGCATATATAATCATAAGTTTTATTGTACAAAATGTGACGACGAAGTACAAATGTCACCAGAAACATACCCTAGCAGAAAATGGAATCAAAGGATAAAAACTGGAGGTGGCAATTTTGATCTATTTATTTATAAATGGGTTGATTTGGATTACGTAATTATCTGTAACAGGTAAAAGTAAAAATAAAGAGAAAAATTCTATAAAAGAAGCATGTAAGATGTGTTAAAAATGGGTAGAAAGTGCACGGGGTCAACCTGACCCAACTTGCTTATTATTTATGAAAGAAAATTAAAAGATTGACAAACTGACAGGGGTGTTCAAACTGACCCGAACTGTACAGAAAGAAGAATGTGTTATACTCAAACCTGTTTTGTCTTGTAACCCAACCCGCCCATTTTGCCACCTCTAATTCAAATGGTTTTGTAGATTCTGTAGAAAAACTGAATGATGTTGTCGCCAGAATCATTGTGATGTTTAATAGTAAATACCTTAAAACTGAAGCAGAACACCTGCAGTTATGTTGAACACTTGATGAAGTAGATAAACTGGGAACAGCAATTATCATGCTACTAGATTCCAGATTTCCGCTTGGCCTCTCATCATCTACATGGTTCTCACCGTCAGGGTCTGCCATGAACCCATTGAGTTTAGCCTCAAACTTTGGCGAAAATGATTCAATAGAACAAATAAGGGCAGCTGCAACAGTATTTGCCAGATCTTTAATCTTAAGGATCCGCAATATGCAACACAGCAAATAAAGAGAAGTGACCGAACTGAACTTCTTCTCCTGAGATCATAAAATTACATGTTTAGTATATAAAACTTTTTAGTAAAGGTGCCAAAATCGAAAGTGATAAATTTTACAGGTCGGGAGTGGTTGACCCAGAACACCTTTTGTCAAAATATTTTGATGAGCATAACCAAAATCAAATCATTCATAAGAAAATGGGTTTAGAAATCTTCTAATTTTCAATTACATAAGAGGAGGTTTTCTGCATGATTCTTGAGGAAGTTAAAAAATGTAAGTGTGGTAGAAGTAGCATGACAATAAGAATCATAAGATGAGAACAAATTTATACATCAGAAACTCCAATTCTTAGTGAAGGAAGAAGCATTGGAAATATGAGAAGTTTCAACATGCTATCGGTAATTAGTGTCCCAACATCTGGAATCCCAGCAGATACAACATCACTAAGATAGTATAGATTGTCTTCGATTTCATCCACCGCAGAGAGTATGCTAGAGGTTGATTCTGGACCCTGGCTCCTATGTCATCAATAAATATAATGCTTAGATACATGAAACTATTAGTATTATATGACAGCATGATGCACAACAAGCCTACACCCAAGACCAATTTTGTGCCATGGCTAAGAGGCTTAATCCTTTTAAGCCCAGTTAGGTCCAAAAGTTGCAATCAGTCCAAGCACTTTTATCAATTAGCGTGGTTAGCCCACTCCTAGGATTGGTCCTAAAAGCCTGTTCCTTTAGCCCCATGAGTAATACTGTTTTTTGCATATAATATAATGTAAATTCCACTTTTTGTATGATATATAATCTTTCTTGTGAGTTAAAACTATTTTTACACAGAATATAAACTTAAATTTGCATATTTTTACGCTTCATAAAACATCTATGATACTTGTCAACTTTGAATTTTGAAATTAATAAAATAGAACTTTTTGTATACAATAATAAAGATTTAAATAAACAAAATGACAAAAGAATAGGGCTTGTATGAACCGCTGGGCTTTTTCCATGCAAAGGAACGGGATTCAGCAAATATTATAGACCTCTATCGAAAAATATCAAATGAAACTAAATTAAAACAAAAGTAGTACACACTCTGTGGTAGGCGATACCAATCCATTTAAGCTAATGCAGTGCTCTCTAAAAAATTTAACTAAGTTCAAAAAGTAACCATCATGGGGAGTAGTGGCGATATATTTATTAACATATATGTCTCCCACTGCAAAAGAAAAAACCACGTGTAAGAATAGCACTGTAGATTACTTATACCATGATTAATGTGGGAAAGCGAATATAACATCAGAAAGAAGTAACTAACCATGATAAATATTTAGTGTCAATGCACGAACTGCAGTACGAATCATGCCCTCTTCATGAAAAGCAAAACGAATTGCCTCGACATAAAGTGGAAAGGAAACTATTTCCTCCTATACACACAAGAGATGAAAATATATAGTAGAACAGAAAGACAGCATAAGATAGATATAATATAACAAAGGACACTTCAGAATCACCTTAAAAATATAAAACCTCTTTACATACAACTATAGTTAAGTCAAACCTCTTTATGCAAATGTAAAATACTGACGAAACAAGCAAATTGGAGATTCAAGCTTAACCAGATAAACCTTCATATAGCTTCAATGTGACTTATGTAAAGTACCACACACAAAAATAATTTAAAATAAAAACTGCTGTTTTCAGACGTGTAATTTAATGAATATGCGATATAAATATCCCTGAATTTTGATCATGTGTAATTGAATTGTCAATCAAATATGTGTACAGACTATCAGCATGAAGTCAAGAATTGCAACTCCAAGTCTCACACCACATTATAGATTCAACTAGAACAAGGGAGGGCACTATGGGGCCTGATTTCCTCTATGTAATAGTGGGAAAAAGTGTTTTTTTCATATGGAACAAATAATACAAAATCAATTTATAATTGAGGAATAAGAGACTGTAAATGCACAGAGACAAACTTACCTTTTCAGTCTTAACAAGCAAAGATATGGTATGCTTGTTTAACTTCCCACTGATTGCTCTTCAAAAGATGCAAATTCAAATCGGTTAGAAAGAGAAAAACAAAAGGGTTAAACTCAAGAGATGACGCATTTAATAATCAGAAAAAATAACTTTGAAATACCAACTGATGAGCTAAAATATAGCAAACCTGAGGAAAGATATATAGTATGACAACAGTTCTTCATTCCGGAAGTCAAACGGATAAGTTATAAGGAAGTTTATATGTTCATTACTAAACAAATAATCTGCATACTCTCAAAAGGATATTAACATTAGAATATAGAAGCAAAAAAAGGTCTACCTAAAAAAATAAAATCACGCTACATTTATATATACATTTGTGTGATTATGTAATATTCATCACTAGAGATGATCAGAATTAATATCTTACATATTGAGTGATCACTTTTCAGGTTCTGAATCATAATGCTCATTGTTTGTAACAATTGAACCGAAACAATCACATTCTTACTGATCTTTAATATACGTACAAATTCCCCCATGACCTGTTTCTCCATAAAAAACCTGCTAAATAGGCATCATTAAACAAATATCTTGCTTGATATGTAACACACACACAACAGTATACAGCACCATTGCAAAAGGTATAAATAAAGTAAAGAAGTAAATATCGCACTCAAAGAAATTTAAGTCATGCTGGTCGCCATATGTTATCAACTCTGCAATTGATCTCAGTGCCTCGATCACAAAAGCCTATCGCAACATAAACAAATTTAAGATCACTGAAATCATTGTAATAAACATATTGCCGTTTTATGCATTCAAAACTAAAAAAAAATAGTGAATGATGGCAATATGGATCTTTTACCTTGTTAACGTCATTAACAACTTGAACTTTCATCAGCTGGTCAATTAAATATCTGCATAGAAAGCAAAATAAGTGCAGGGTACTAGGATCAAGATTCTCCGATACACCATAAATAAGTTTGGTGTTTTGTAAACAAAACAAAATAATACTTTCACCATCGCATAGCGAAGAATTACATGTATCTTACATCATTTGATCTTTCTTTATTTTATGGAAATTACAAGCGTATATGCAATGCAACTATGAAATACATTTAGCTAGTCACTGCGAAATACAAAAAGCTTATAATGCTACAAATTACCATATATTAACAATCATCCACACAGCCATATTTTCTAATTTGACTTGAACCCCCTAATATGAAGCATAGATGGTTGAGTCAAGAGTGTCCTAACAGCACCAAGTTCAAAATCCATGCAGGTGCAAAGGTATACATGTAGGGTGCATGGTATGCCCATTCGTTATGATAAAATAATAACTTAGATACAGCTTAAAATATGGGCTTTTGTTTATCATTTTAAAACAGAAACAATAGTGTCTAAACGCTTGTGATATCTTGAACATGTGCTCCCAAAAACATATTTTATCTGCATACTAATACTCCAATAACTACTAGGGTTTAAATGTCTCTTTTATAGTTCTCTCCTCACTATGTTACCTTATATTCTTATTCACAGTTTCATACAAATTCATCCTCTGCTTGGATTTCCTTTATCTTTCTGCTACCAACTCTGCTGTGCAATTTCAATTAATCTATGACTTTGGCAAATGGCATGACAAAAGTATTCGATTGAGCTTCATGGATGCTTGCTTATTATGGCTTGAGCTAAGACATATTGACTAGTTTCTGTTTTGTCATATCCTACATGTATGGCTGCAATTACTGCACTATAATTTTACTACTTTTCGCAATGCTGATCACAATAATTGTTGTCAGGTGTAATTCAATCAGAGCTTTAGATACCCTATCAACTAGTAAACATCACATGTCACATGCCAATGGTCAGAACGGTACGAGGCACAGATTTTCTTCAATTTTCCTTCACAGATTTAACGAAAAACATCATCGCAATCGTTCTACTTTTGCCCTAAAATAAATCTTCCAACCCCGATAACTAAACTAAACCAAACCCGTGAGAAAATTCAAGCAAAACCAAAACCAAAACAAGCAATAGTTACCTGAGTTCATCCAACGTGAATCGATCTCTGGGCCTCCAGAATGAGAACCACATGTTTCTCAGATCAAACCAGCTTTTACGAGTTTGAAATTGACATCCTCAGAGAATACAAAGATTACGATGATGACATTCTGCCTTCCCTCAGTTCAAATCTTCGTTGACTGTCAAAGTAGGTAATTACGCCACAAATTGGAAACGGTTACCGGGAAAACCTATCAAATTAGGGACGAACAACCTCTGGCTGGTGATCGATCAAGGTGAGAGTATATATGCTTTTGGTGTTGTATGTGTGAGATTGGAAGGAGAAGCTTCAGAGACGGTGGGGGATCGCCGATCGCCGATTGCCGATTGCCGATAAACTCCGGTTAAAGGTTAAGATTGTGATATTTGCGCAGTCGACAGCATAAAGGCCTGACGGGGGGTCAAAACTGAGCTGGCAACCCGAATTGCCAATCGGGTCGGGTTTTTAAATTATTTTACACTGTTTATCGTATATATCACTTGTTAATTGCATATTTATTTGACTCAAAATCAAATTTACATATATCTCTTTCTTTAATTTACTTTATTACATATTTATCTAAATTAAAACTAAAATTATATACAACTCTTTCTTTAATGAAAAAAAAATAATCAAATTTATCCATTTTGATTTTTTATTAAAAATAAATCATAGGATAATTATTTTACTCATAATTGTTTGTTATTATTTTGTCATGATTTTTTTGATTATGTAACAAATTAAAAGTTTAGTATTTGTGCTGCATTTTATTAATGTTACTCCAAACGCTTGATCAAAAAGAATAGACTCAACACAAATAAATAAACTTATTTAAAAATATAAAAAAAAGAAAATAAAAATTTAAGAATCTAAAAACACTCATTAGCGAAACATGATTAAAAACAATAAGAAATAAAAAAATGTAAAAAAGAAAAAAAAAGCTAGCTAGAAATAGGTGTATATGAAAATTTTTAAAAAAAGTATAGTTTTAGTAAAGACAAGGGTAACATTATCAATTTATAATTTATTATTAAAAAAATAAATCAATGGGTTTGAAATTTTTTTCATTAAGGGAGAGGATATACGTAATTTTTGTTGTTAATTAGGTAAATATGCAATTAAAAAGATTAAAAGAGAGGATATATATGCAATTTTAATTTTGAATTGGGTAAATATGCAATTAAGTTTTTTACTATTTCTCAATTGTCCTTTTTTTTATGCGGGCTTTATTTTTTGTGTTCAAAACATCTATATGAAGAATATTTGTGTTTATATATTAAAAATAAATAACCACTTTAATGTGGCCTCGTAATAGCACACTAAAATTTCTCAAAGAATCTTTTCATAAAAATATTTTGTGGCTTGCTCACAACAAGAATCAGGAGCCAATATCGGGTATAAGCATAACGTTCGACGAGGGATATTAGTTTCAGAATCCCATTTCTTATCGCTGGTAAAACTATGAGTCGTATTGTCTTTTGTGAATTTTAAGGACGGGGTACCACCAATGATTTGAAGACCAGATCGGACCGGCCGGTCGAACCGGTCCGACCGGGATTCAAAGGGGTGGCCGAACCGGTTCAGGCCAGTTAGTTTTGGAGGGGTCGGACCGGCCGGTTCGTCCTAAACTGGTGGTCGGACCGGATTTTGAATTTTTTTTTTTTTTTGTTATTTTGGATTTAATGGGTAAAAACGAGGGGTTGAACAATAAATTAGTATGTTGGACATAAGATTATTGTTAAGGTTTATATATAACTATAAAATACACACATAAATTACTTATATTGAATTATATATATATAAATATATATATGTAATATCTTATATATATAATTATGACATCATCCGGTTCTTAAATCCGGTTAGACCGGTCCGACCACCGGACCAGTAAGGGGTTCCGGTTCAACGTCCGATCCGGTTCTGAAAACATTAGGTACCACAAGCTAGTTAATGAGTCATGAATACTCGTTTTTTATTTATTAAAAATAAAATACGATATAGATATGTTAAGCATCACTATACATATGACGAATGGTTATGAATGCCATACGGCACTTGATGGACACGCGAAGTCAGAGATGCTACATTGTGCGAGTCTGTTTATGGACGTTTACCATAAATCGATTTGTGATGATGGATGTAACCATGGACTTCCCTGTGTTAGTTGGTCTTTTTAACTCGTCATTATTCCTTTCTTGTTTTATCCAAAGTCTCTTAAACATTTCCATGTATACAAGAAAGATTCTCTATTCTCATATATGATTTTCGAAGTTTTATTTGATATCAATTTTAGGTTTGATAATCATAGAATGAAACCTTATTTCATATGCTTTTAGGTTTCATTTTTATTCGAAGTTTTTATTTTAATTTGAATGTAGATCTTTGAACGTTCTTTAAACATGTTTTGTGTTTAATTATGCTAATACCCCTTGCTTGATGATCTTATTGACTAGGCAAAATTTACGTTTAAGAAAGATAGCATATTTTTATAAAGTGGGTATGTTATATGTATTTACTAGGTTAGAGCTCGTGTGATACACGGTTGTTTTAAAGCATCAGATTTCATTAAATATTGTTGACACAATAAACATTATGAAAAAATAAAAAAACAAAATATTAAAGTTTGAAAATAGAAGTGATAGAACATTTATATTCTCAAAACTATCTCATAAATGTGTAAACACTTTTTTGTATACAACGTTTTATGTCTCGTTGGTAATGTTAGCATTTTGATCTAAAATGAGTAGTTTTACACTGTCTGTAGTCTTCACCCGTGACAAAGCCACGTATAACTGTCCGTGAGTGAATACTGGTTCTTTTAAATACAAACCAACTCTTGACAATGATTGTCTCTGAGTCTTGCTAATCGTCATTGCAAAAGATTCAGTTATTGGAAATTGTCTCCTTTGGAACTTGAAAGGGATTTTTTTATCAAATGGCACGAGATTTATTCTTGGAATAAATGTTCGACATCCAATATTACTACCGGATATTATCTCCGCTTCAATAACTCGTTTACCAAGAGATACAATTTGTAGGCGAGTACCATTGCAAAGACCATTTTGTTGGTCGATATTACGTAGAAGCATGACGGGAACACCAACCTTCAATACTAATATGTGGTTTGGCAATCTGGATATTTTAAGACCATTTAGAAAATCAGAAGAATACAAATTTTCTTGTAAGGGAATGTTAAAATGTTCCGTTTGACATATGCTATCCGAACTAAGATACTCTATCTCATCACCGGGGAAAACGGAAAGCAAACGATCGTTTATTTCATGAACAACATCGTTTTTTGGTGCAAGAATTGCTCTCTCATGAAAATACTCTTTCTCTTTGTATTTCTCTAATATGGATGGGTAAACAAATTGAATCAAACTCGATAAAGGATCAATTGAGTCGTTGATAAGGAGTTCATCAGGCATAGTAATAGTTGCCTCACCATCGTTATTACTGCCAACTTTACCTTCTCCTATATCAAGAAGCCATGTAGCAAATTTTTCAATTCCTTTAGTATCAACACCTTGTCCCCTGGCTTTTAGACGCATATTTTTGGTTAAAGTAACTTGCATTTATTCCAAATGTACGATGAGCTTAATGATGCATTAACAATTTCTTGACGGCTACCGTTTGGAACCACAGGTAAAATTTGTCGAAAATCGCCACAAAAAACAATAACTTTACCACCAAATGTCATCTCTGAAGTTATGGAAGTACTTGTAGTTAGTATATCATTCATCGTTCTATCCAATGCTTCAAATGCATGCTTGTGTGTCATTGGAGCTTCATCCCAAATAATCAATTTTGTTAGTCTTAGTAGATGAGCAACTTCACTGTTTTGTTTTATGTGACAGACTAAATCTTCGTTTACATTTAATGGAATATGGAATCTGGGGTGTGCAGTACGACCTCCGGTAAGCAATAAAGATGCTATTCCACTAGATGCTACATTTAAAACAATATCATCTTTAGACCTTATTGCTGCTGCCAATGTCTTCCATAAAAATGTTTTACCAGTTCCGCCATATCCATATACGAAAAAAACTCCTCCTTTATTAACTTCAACAGCTTTCATGATGTCATTGAATACTAATTGTTGTTCGCCCGTTAAAGAATTACGAAGCTTTTCAAATTTTGTCGTCTCGCTTGCAACATCATACAACAACTCCTCACTAATTAATCGATTATTTGAAGAAGACAAACAATCACTGTCCGAGTAAGGCATACTTGTAAATGACTTTAGTATCGAGTTATTCCGCAATAAATACTTTTTAATCTCAAACAATGTCAAATTTTTTATTTGACTGTTTGTTAGGGACAAAGCTGTAATTAATGAATAGAAATTGTGAGTAAATAATTACAGATTTTATAAGTTTATGAAAATATAAAATATATTATGTAATAAATATGATGATTATAACTATAAATAAATTTAATATTATACATTAATATAAAATATAAAAAGTTAAAAGATGTGTAATAATACCTGATAATCTTAATATTTTATGTTGTTTGTAAAGAATGCCATCAGATAAGTACTCCCACGTACTATTCCAAACATAATCCGGTCTCGCCAAAAAAGTTGATATTAACATCGTGGCAAACAAAGTACGAAGATAATAACCAGATGCTGAATGACTCGCCTCTTTAATTGCATCAATATATTCTGCGTCATCATCTAAAAGACCAAGAGCATAACATGCATCTCTAAATGTTGGAAACATTTCACCATTAATAGTTTTAATATCATTAAATGACATGGGTCCTTTGACTTTGTTTAAAAGTATCCGTAAATAATAAGCCTCGCCAAGTGACGGAGATATAGAGTGAATTCGACCAATTGAAAACCCTTGTTTTCTTGGAGCCCAACATTTTTGGTCAGATTTCCATACAAATTTAGTAGGAAATTCAACATAAGTTAACTTGCGTGCCTCTTGGTCAAATCGATTACGTTCCATCCAAGATAAAAACATTGTACATGCAACAGACGGTTTACTTAGTACGTTGTTTATATCATCGTCAACACCATACACGATTTTTTGTTGGTTTGGCAAATGGAAAGGAAACCTTATAACCGATGGATAACGGTAATGCACATCAAAACCAAAAATTCTCCAAGAAGCCTCACATGCTGAAATGTATCTACAATCATAATATTCTTTAATTTCATCTTTACCATTTTCTTGGTCATTATCAGTGTTTGGATCTATAACCGCAACTGTAGCCCTATCAGGTCCTTTATTAATATACTTGAATAGGTACTTTATTGGTCCTGCCTGATTACACCATTCAACATTAATATGCGCCTGATATCTTTCAAGCAGGTGTTTGTTGTATGCAACCACACTTCTATTGTCCAACTTGACATCTGATTTTTCAACAAAAAGTCCTGAATCTCTTCTTCTATACAATGGAAAACCATTTGAATCAGTACATGTGTTTTGGTTAAAATTCTTTGGAAAGTTTTTCGAGCACTTTTTATCTACCATGCACGGACACTTAGAATTAGCATTACCACATGGACCATGTATCATAAACTCCGATACATCATATAATTCCGTATCTTCATTCTTGTTAGGAATTTCGGCGGATATGAAGTTACCAATTTGATCCACCGTATGAAGCTTATGTTGAATGTTTATGAATACACATATATGTGCATGAGGCTGACCACGTTTTTGAAATTCAACTGTGTAAACAACTGTAATGAAATAAAGTAATGTCAGTTATATAATGAAGCATTATTACTTAAAGAATAATCACAAAATATATCAAATTTATTCTAAACTTATGGTATAATATTAAATGTATATGCATACACATAAGGTAATATAAGGTAATAAATAATTAAATATAAAAGTTTCTAAATAAATACCTGCTGAAACAGAGCCGAGTATAGAATTATCTTTTAAGTCTTTAATAATTGAGTCGAGCTTAAGTCGAAACAATCGACAGAGTATGTCTGGTCTATCTTCAGGGTTGAGTGTGGTGTTCTTGAGAAATCTTTTAATTTCTGGCCATTTAGGATTACATGTAATAGTTATAAAGAAATCTAGATATCCGTACCACTTACAAATAGACATAGCATCAAGATAATTCTGCATCATGTACCACGCACCACATGTAAATGATGAAGGTAAGATAACTCGTTTACCTACGTCAAACATATTTTCAGTTCCTTTGTTTCGTTCTTTGCAAATATTGTCGTATGACTCACTTTGTAGAACTTTTTGCTGATTACGTACGTAGTTTAATCTTTCACTCTCGATCATAGTATATGAGTCGACTAAAAATTGTTGGAAAAGTCTTCGAGAGTTTAGTATCAACGAAAACTTACAAACACGATCCTGAACACGATATGAAAAAAATTCTCTCATTGATAACCTTTCCCTTTTTTTATTGGTTGAAGTTCCAACGTTTCTATGAAGTATATCTACCCTATACCCATCATCACCATATGGGAAAAGCAATGGATATTGTAGAGGAAGGTATGACGGATGAAGTTCACTGATACGTCTTAGATTTCCATTTTGTGTTTCAACGATAACATCACGCTTGTCGATACAATCACCAATGTCACCGACAATCAAGGCGGCAACCTCAGGTGCAGTTGGCATGATGTATGTCCTACCATCTTTGTTCCTCTTACCAATTAATCGTATCTTCAGGTTCACATGGGGATTGTCATTAAAGGAATCTCTTACCATTCTATAAACCTTAACTAATTGGTTATCTGTGTCTAGCATAACCTTTAGTTCATGTATAATTTGAAGATCTTGATCATCTTGAGCGAGTGTATTTTTTTTGGATGATTCCCTGAAACAAATGTTCAAATTACTTGGTATACATTTAAAGTTAATATAATAAGATTTTAAATTTTTAAATAAATAGTTGTATAACTTACCCAAATATCATTTTTCTATTCACCACCTCATTCTCAGTGTCGTATATATACAATTGAGAGAACTTTGGTTTTAATTCAAATTCTGGTAGAAGACTACCCATACTATGATAATTCTGGCCACTTAGTCCGAATTTAAAGGGAGCTTTACCTCTATTAATCGATGAGTCAATCTTGCCACCCATTGAAGTGAAAGAAAACATAGAGTTGTAACGTCTAATGTTGTTCATGAAATATTTGCTTTTAGGATCCATACAACGGAAAAGATTTTCATAAGTTTTTCTTGGTTGCTTGTATTCTGGAAGCTCGACTTTTCCGTAGTAACAACATATAAAATAAGTGTTTACACCATTATTTTTTCTTGGACTTTTTCCTTCTTGATTCCATAGTTTAGCCTTACATAGCTCACATACAAGGGTTTGGTCTCCATGATCTAAATAATCTGGTGAATACGTAGTGGTCAGGATGACAATATAAATAAGATGTTAGTAATTAACTTTATTTGATGTATATAATAAAAAAATAACAAACGCTAGTAAAATAGAAGTAAACGAAATGTGAATATTTTTGTAATTTAAAAATACCTTTAGAGATTCCTTTAAATGGGTCTTTAAGAAACGTGTTTGCTTCATTTTCATCATCCGTGTTCAAATCAGACATTGGTATTGGATATGTTTTCTTTGATTGACTATTTAATTTACGTTTCCCCGATGATAAACTCGTTAGCGATGAGATATGTGTGACTCCTGATGTATATGTGGACGGCAAGATAGGCGATGATATGGAATATATGTTAGTACATGATGATGTAGCAAAATTGTTGTCTTTATTGATAGAAGTTCCTGAAAAGAATATAGTTTAGTTTAAATATTAAAATTGGTTATTCCACATGTTGAATTAATAAATAACGTACCTAGAGTTGTATCACACGACGGTAGCCTACACGTATTTGTTGTTATTTGAATATGTGTGTTTGATGGTTGTCTTGAGTTAGGTTGGTTTGATGGACTTAATGGCAAGGCTGAGTAAGATGGAGATTTATTGGAAACGGGTGTTGATGCAATATGTTTTTCTAATCTCTTGTTGTCCAAATATATTTTTCTAAGTTTTGCCTCTCAGCAGAGTTATGTTGATTGGAATTTTGAACACCTACTGTAATTGAAAAACAATTATTATTATTTTTAATAAATTGTTGTACTAAAAAATGAAAATTAATATTTATAACATATAATGATGCTAACATGATTAAATGATAAAGTGCTTTATGTATAACATTAAAAATACCATTTGAATTGTCAGACAAAGGTGTTCTTGACAGCTGACCTATAATAAACAAAAAGCGTAATGACAATTAATATTAATTATGATTTATGTTGTATAAAAAATTTAAATAAGAATAATATAAATAAATTTTATTAACTTACTATCAGAAAGGTTGACATTATTCGAAAATGTTGGAGATGAAAATGGATGTAGGCTTGAACTTGTCAACATGTTTTGTACATTCATTGTACTAATGTTTTTCGATCTCTTGCCATCCAAATATAATTTTCTAATTTTTCTTCTTTCAGGAAAGTTATGTTGGTTTGAATTTTCACGGCCTAAAGTTATTGAAAAATAAAATGATAATTAAAAAAATCTAAATGAATATCCATTTAAAATTTGATCGTTTATAATTTGTTTTTTTTAAAGTAATATCCGTCATACAATACTATCTAATATTAAAATTAAAAATTGTTATCATACAAAGTTTATGACGAAATAGTTTGAAAAATCTTCAAAAATTTACAAAGGATATTCCATAATTAATTTGGTACGCATATTATGAATTTAAAACGAAAAAAAAATAATATGTAAAAGGCATAAAGATGTGGTACTTGTTTATTGAATTTTAATGATCTTAAACTTACATTAATTTAATATTAATCTTAAACTTACATTAATTTAATATTATTGATATTATTTGAGTTATATTATATAAAATTTTCACGCATTTGATAATATCAACATAGTTACGATAATATGATTCAAGCATATCTAGTTTTGTACATAACACTAAAAATACCATTAGAAATATCAGCCAATGGTCTTCTTAACAAGTTATCTAAAATTAACCAAAATAAAGTCAGAATACATATTAATTATGTTTTTAGTATAAAAAAACATAAATATAATCAAATATTATTAACTTACTGTGACCAATTTGTTCATTGTTAAAAATTGTTGGAGTCGACGAAAGATGTAGGCTTGATCTTTTCAACATGTTCATTATCTTCGTGCATGTAGGATTCAATTTTCGTATGGATGAATAATTATGGATATGATAAAGTTTTGTTTAATTAGAAAAGGAAATTATTACAACTAATGTTATAAGTAAAACATGTATTAATGTTAGATTATAAAATATTTCATTGCTAATAATTTGTCTATTTATTAAAATTGTTGACTACCATAACATAAATTTTTTAAATTAAAAAAAATGTTTTACAATTAAAATAGAACATTTGACCTTATTTAGCAATTTATACGTATACTTTTATGTTAGAAAATTTTTTTGAATACATTATAGGATTTAATCAAATCAAATAACTATTACATAAACAAAATGTATGATTTGTAGATTGGAATTATATTTAAACTTTTAACAACTTATAATTAAAAATATTATATTAAATATTAAGTAGTAATAATACATTAATAAAAAATTAGTTATAATAGACCGAAAGATGGTGATGGTACAAGTTTAGTAAAAGTATTCATATATATAACATACGTTATATTGTGTACCATTAAATAAAACACTAATAGGAATAAATAGGTTTTACAATAACAATAGATTATTTGTATTATTATAGGGCAAAAAAATTATTATCTAGTAAAAAGCCAACTTGGTAATACAATTGATTAAGAAGAATACATAATTTATATCGTAATTAAGGATGAATGGTTGGTATATAACAACAGTTTTCCTTTATAAAACAAACACACTTACAAAAAACATTCATGACACTCTTGACAATTGTAAACACTAATAGTGATCAAATGTAACGTGAGTTTCAACGTACCTATAATTATATAACTTTATATTTAGAAGACTCTTAAAGGTTTATCGTTTACAAACGATAACGCCAGTTCTTTGAATGCCAAAAGCAATTGAGAAATCATATATGTTGAAATACATAATTTGACTCAAATTCGAAATACTAAATATGGGAGACTTCTTGGAAGTGGTATGTATGTATTATATATATAGTATTTTTTTTAAAGGATTGATATGTATTAATTTTGGTATTTAATGATATATTTTATGTTTGGTAAGTAATTATATGAGTATCAATTTATTATTTTTAGTAATAGATCATTCTGTTGAAAAGGATTGTTATATATTTTATGTTTGGAAACTAATTATATGAGAACAAATTTATTTTTTTTGGTAAAAAAATTAAAATAGTTGATAGGGATTGATATGTATTTATTGTAGTATTTATTATAGTATTTATTGACAGGTAAATAAAACGGTGAAAATATAAAAAAATAGAGGATTTGTTTTGTTTTGCTGTCTATAGAAGAATTTATTGATAGGGAAATAAAACGGTGAAAATATAAAAAATTAGAGGATTTGTTTTGTTTTGGTGTCTATAGAAAAATTAGAATGTGTATTTCAATTAAATATTTGAATAATGATGCTCTATATAACAAAAGTGTTATTATTAATTTGGGATAAAAACATAATTAATTAAAATAAAAGTTACAAATTAAACAATAAAAATTAAAACGTTAAATTGCACAAGAACAACTGATGCAGGAACGATAAGGAAAACCAATTAGTCGAGCTTCAGGAGTGTCAGGATCAATTATAAATCTCGTAAAAACAGTTGACTTTAGAATATTAACTGCAACATATAGAAATGCATGTGAACATGGAGAATTAGCATGATAATATATTCTAAGTTAAGTAAAAAGAAATTATTATGATAATAGTACCAGATGTGAATTTGACCAATCTGACATTAGACGCGTATACAATTTTCTTTTTGGAGATGGCTTTACGAAAATGTAAGTACTTTGTATGAGAATCGTCGTTCAAAGACATTTGTATTATGACCACTAAAAATCAAAAAACAAAAATTCTATAATTAGTAACATAATCTATATATTATAATACTAAAAAATGTGTATGTTTATGTGTCTGTGCTTGGAACTTTTAATAAATTATAATTAAAAAACAATTAATTATGTAGGTGCTAACGTGTAATCTTGTAGAAAAAGCTTGAAATAACTACGACCAAATTTTCTTTCTCCAAATATTATACGGCCAATATCATCTGCAAAATATAAACAAATAAAATTTAAAATAGTGTTTTATTATATATTTATATAAATATGAAGAAATGTCATGAAAATTACCAACAAATAACTTTTGGTGTCTTTTGTCATGCGTCAAAGTTTGTATGGTAGGTGTCAACGGATTTAAGATAAAGTCTTTTGGTGGTGTGATAATAAAGGGGGTTAATTTTGTGTGTTTGTTTATAATAATTTTCTTATGACAACAAATTATTGTGTATCCCTCGTGTTTGGGATACTCACTATATTTAAAGTCATCTATTTTAATAAGATTTAATGAAAACACACCACCAAGTAACGTATGGTTGTTGTACAAGTGTATTTAGCTGCTGAGGGACAACGGCGAGGTTTTTTTGACGCTATAAGTATAACAAAAAAGAATTAGTAAGATACATATCTAAAAATTTTATTTGTGAATAAAAACATATTGACCAATATGAAAATAAAAAGTTACCTGATGATCAAGAAAAACAACAATGAATCTATTTTGTTGTATGTCATGCCAGATAAATTCAACAATAACAAACAATATATTATACCATTTCCAATATTCCGTAAGTTGTGAAAACAAATCAACACTGCATATTTCGTCCATGTCCTATCAAATCAAATAACATAAAGCATAAAATGGTTATTTATAGTAAAAATGTTTTGGTAAATGTAATGGATTAACGTAATTTTTAATTATAGTTAGTATGTGATCAAATACTTTCATATGTTGAATGTTTGTTAATTAATATATGAAAAGATTTTAACGTGCAAAGAAAATGACGTTAACTAAATATATGGAATTTATTTTATACGGATCATTGGAATTCAAATTTTCTTTATTTGGTACAACTTATTTGAAATAGTTCATGTTATATTATTATATATAGAGATGTATGATTATTATTATGTATTTTTTTTTGTATTGTTGTATTTTGACAATATATACATCAATAATAACATCTTAATGTTTGTCTATAATTGAAGTGGAAATTATCTCAAAATACTAAATCTTGTATCATTAATATAAAATGTAAACACAGTCGATGCAATTATTAAATGATGTAGAAAATAATAAAACAAAACTAACAATTGTTGATAACATAAGTGAAACGCCGAAACATTGTTTGTCTTGTAGAAAACCACGAAATACTAAACCAAAATGGAATTGCAAAAAAACTAAGAAACAATAAGTTCTGAAAAACAACTACTTTTCGAGTTTTGGAGTTAATAATTTTGTAGTACAATGGACGGCTTCATCATCTTTCTTGTAGGTCATTCTTGGTTTTGTAGCAGATTGAGATGAAGGGTCATTCACATCGTAAACGGAATGAAGATTACGTTTAAGATCTTGACTTAGTAAAGTAGAAGATGGAGTTGCTTTATCAGTTATTGGGGAGACATATTTGGCTTTATCAATTTTGGATAGCGGTGTTACGTCATCTCCAGTGCAAGAAAACGAATCCTAAATAACAATTTATTTAATTATAAAGTGTTATAATAATATTGACTTATATAAAGATTTGAATTAAGCAAAATTTAAGTTAGGAAATACAACCTTTGTAGCAACAACAGGAGCAATCTCAATATCTTCTAAGGTTGTATTCATGGATTCAATGTCTCGATTCTATTATATGGACAAATGATTTTTGTGTTGGTAAAGATTATTTGTGTAATTTATGCAATTTATTTTGAATATATATAAAAGATAAAAATATATATGTAACCTGAAGGAGATCAGATTTCTTCTCTAGCTCGGAAAGAATGTCACGATCCTCGGTTAACTTGGAAATTGTGTAATATTCTATGTTAGTTTCCGGATTGAACCCGAAAACTTTGATTTTCATTGCAAATCTTCTATCAATAAGTGAGTTAAACTCGATGGGAATAATTCCTTGACCAGTCAACTAAAAAAAACATATAGGTTTTAAGAATATGTTTTTATGAAATAATTTTTGGTTAGAATGAATATAAGTTTAGACATAAAAAAAGGTATACCTCCTCATTGTTGTCCAATAACTGATTTGCTGAAACCTTAAGCAGCCTGTAGGCTTCCCGGTCAAAAAGTGTGAGGGACACAATCCCCGTGGAGTCTTGAACGCGAAGTGCTATTTTGTACCTAATTAACGATTTTTAATTAAAATAAATGTTTTAAATAATATGACGTGAATAAGTTTGAAAAGAAATAAAATGTTTTTATTTAGTAATCTTAGTATTAAAAAAATTATAATGTTTTTTTAACATCGAATTGACCTTGGTACGGGTGTGATAGTCTCGCGCAATCTTTTCCTTTACATTGCAGAATGGTCACCTCATCAAAGTCACCGGATCCATTTGGTTTAAGAGTACATTCAAACTTTTTGGTAACTTTACTCTTGCATTTCCTGCAACTGGTGTAATACCATGGACTATCTTTACAAATTCCTTTAACGGTGCCAAGTATAATAACCGACTTTTCTCGAAATGTTGCAACATTTAATATTTAGGGATAGATTAATTAATAATATGTATGGATAAAAATTCTATAAATTAGATGATTATAACATACCATCTTGATATCATGAATCTCACAAATGTTGTAGAAATCAGTGGCTGAGAGAAATTCTTCCTTGAAAGACGCCATTAAGGAAGAAGAGAATCCTGAATGAGTTGATGAAGATTGTGCCAATGATTGTGAGATGAACCTATAAATAAAAGGTAGTAATACAAAAATTTACATTATTATGTATAATTGTTAATATAATAGGTTATAAACATTAAAAAAATCATAATAGCAAATTATTGTAGTTTTTAAAAGATGAAGTTTATAGAATTGTTTACAAACCTCTGTTTGAAGTCAGATATTTCATAAATTTGGCAATTAATGAAAAACTTTGTTACATTATAAGCATTTGATACTTGATTAACCCCTGAAAAAAATTAAAGAGTTAGTTTATTTTATCAATATAGTAATACTTTAGTTTTGATAGAATGATATTTATATTGGTATATAATGTTGATAAATGTAAACACATTTTACATGCCTCTAAATGTGCGAAATTTACCAAACTACACTATAACTACCAAATTTCTATCACTTTCATTCTCTGAAAGAAAAGTTGCAAATTGATCAGTGTACTGATCCCAAAGGGTCACGCTCATATCCTTATTCCTGTTAATATAGAATAAATTAATTCAACATTTAATCATATATAGTAACATATTAAATAATATTAATGGATGAATGAGGATACTTTAGATCTTTTAGCTCAAGACTGATCCTTTTTGTGGTTTTCCCATTATCCTTTTCTGATATTTCAATAGGGGAAAACTTAACAACTGCACCAATTATATCTAACAAAATAGAGAAATGTTTTGAAATTAATTGATATGAGCAAATTGTTAGTATCTATAGAATATAATAAAAAAATATTTTTCTTTGCCACTTGTTATTCTTTTAAACAACCTTTTTGACACACGTCATTCATTTAAACATCATGAATTTATTTTCCCTCCAAAAGGGTATTATAGTAATTTAAACACTCAAACTAATTTTTTTCTCTTAATAAAGATTAATTTTATTAATTAATATATTTTTCTCTTTTATCTAGATTTTTTAAAATCAAGCCATGTTTTTAAAATAAACTTTATTAAGAAAGTTATAAATCATATCTTTTTATTAAAATAGAAAAAATAAAAAAATAAAATTTTTATATAATATAAAATTTTCTAAAACAGTAAACATTTTTGAAACATAATATTTTAAATTGCTCATTTTTTTAAAAAAATTATAACCTTTTTGATACAAACCTTTAGTTTTAAAAATCATATCTTTTTATTCATATGCACTTATAATCATATTTTATCTTTAAACATAATTTTATAATTCATAAATTTTTATCACTAATTATTTAGTATTTTATTTATTCAACCCGTGTAATACATGGGGTAATAACCTAGTATAAATAATAAAATAAACAAATATAAAGTTTGTATAAGGAAAAAAAACTAACCAACTGTTGTATTCTCAGCCGTTTCCTTTGGATTAAGATTAGCAAAAGGCATGAAATTAAAACCGTATTCAAAACCCACAGCATCATGACATTTCATAACAACAGTTTTTTCAGTGAATGAAAATTTATGCAGTGTATTGAAAACTTTATTTTTGTTATTATTTGCTGCCAAAGAGCGTCTGATTACAAGTAGACACTGGTTCTTAGTTAGCAAATTTTCATAGGCAAAATAATATTTCCTTTGAACAGAAGCTTCCGGTCTTGAACCCTAAACATAAAATAAAATGATAAGATATTAATTAAAATAAATTAGTTTATTGTTTTTATTGATTTAAATACGGATTAATAAAAGTAAAAAGATTGAGAGTGTGAGATTACATTTTCATCCATTATTATCATTTCATAAGAGAACACCTTTGTTGGATCTGTGAAGAGTTTTCTAGTCCAAACCCTGATGATTCGAAGTTTTATGGTATAGTCTTGCTTTAAGACATTTAGGTCATTGAACAATGAGATTTTCCCGGATGCCATTGTACTGCATTATTACAAAAAATATACGCAATTATGAAGTTAAAATTTATGAAATGAGCATACGTTTTGTATTCAATAGAATTGTAAAAAGATGATACCTTATGTGGTAGTTCAGAATGTAAGGCGAATTCAATTGATGTACAGAACTCTGTATTAATTTATATCATTTGAGAAATACATATTTATGGTATGTGCATCTCATATGATAGGAAAGTGTACAATCATTATCATTTTATATAAAATATTATATAACAATTGAACAAATTAAGGAGAGATTACAAACTTACCAAAATTTTAATTATGTACAGAAGTGTATTAATTTATATTATTTGTGAAAATACGGATTTATGGTATGTGGACAATCAGTAGTGTACAGAATGTGTAATATTTTGCATTATTTTAAAAATTGATGTACCTAAGGACAGTTTAAAAACTTACCAAAATTCAAATTGATTAATTATTAAGTTAATAAATTAAATAATAACTTTTATCATAGAAATTAATTTATATCATTTGATAAATACATATTTATAGTATGTGCATCTCATATGATAGGAAATTGTACAGTTATTATATAAAATATTATGTAACAATTGAATAAATTAAAGACAATTTACAAACTTACCAAAATTCTAATAATGTACAGAAGTGTATTAATTTATATTATTTGTGGAAATACGGATTTATGGTATGTGGACCATCAGCCATGTACAGAAGTATGTAATATTTTGTATAATTTAAAAAATCGATGTACTTAGGGATAGTTTAAAAATTTACCAAAATTCAAATTGCAACATATTTAAGTTAATAAATTAAATAACAACGTTTATCTTAGAAATATTGTCATTATATATAACCGTTTGAATATTGCAGGACCGTTTGAAGGGTGCAAGTTAGTTTTCACAATGAGGAGAGACTTAAAACACTTAACATATCAAATAGGGAACTGGACAGTTTATGATGATACTAAGATAAACACAAGTAAACAAGAGACAGAAAGCTTAAGAACAATATAATTGGTTTTCAAGGAAGATGTATATTGCTCTCAAGTTCTATTACAAGTGTTACTAAGCATACATTAAAATACAAGAACCTGAGATACTTTATATTACATCCTACAGCCGGTCATACTTTGAAAGCCAGCTGGAAACACTAATCTAGACAACAAGATCAATGTAAAGTCAAAAGGCAGATTGCCTTTTGACAAGTGACTATGACATGTCATAGCTCACATCCTATTGTAATACAAAAAGGATAAAAGTACATAAAGTAGAAAGTTACAGACTCAAGACCTTAATCTATAGCTTCCTAAAGCATGGACCTTTTCACGAACTTGTGTAAAGTTGGTGCGCCTCCAGAGTGGCAGCTGAAAGTTGGTCAGCTTTTCTAAAAAGTTGTTGATCAGAGAGAGCATGTCTTCTCTGTCTTCGAAAAAAATCAGTCTTCTATCTTTGAGGCTTCGGAAGACTTCATCTTTGGCTTTGGAAGAATTGGTCTTTTGGCTTCGGAAGATTTTACACTTGTGTAATTTTCTTGTAGAGTGTAAAACTTCCGAAGTAACTTCTACCATGCACAAAGTGCATGCATGCAGGAGACACCTTGACTGTTTTGAGTGCATCAGCCTCTTCTATAATCCTTACAAACTCCCCCTAGGCTGATGCTACCAAAACAGAGAAGTTCTTCAGCAGTTGATAGTCCTTATTAGGATCAGAAGCATTCCCTTCTTTATCAGCTGATCTGGATCCTTCAGACTCTCATAGAACCTTCTCATGTCAAAGAGATCATGCAGAGGTAGATCAAGCATGTCCTGCTAGAGACAGACATCTTGACCACCTTGATATCTGACAACATACCACATGTCTGGATTTGCAGCAAAAGTCCACGACAGAATGGGTATTCCTGATGCAAGAGGCTCAACCTGAATTGGAGTTGATTGGTCAGCCTCTTGTTGCACATCCTCAGGATGTTTTGACTCATCCTGAGGTGATGAGGTGGATGCCTTGGACTTATTTTTCTTTCTTCTTTCCGTTCTGATGGCCATCCTCTTCCTCACTCTATACTTCAACTGAGGAGCTTGGCCTGCAGCCCTACATTGCCTTTTTATGCTCTCCTCAGTTGGGTCCATATTCCCCGTTTTATCGGTAGGAGGGGACTTAGATCCCTGCTGTGGGTCAGAAGATGAAGTTGGCTTAGTTGTAGCTTCAGGTTCAGGCTGTGTTGTCTTTTTAACCTTCACATCAACTTCAGGTGCAGCTGGACTTGGTGGAGAATGCAAGTCCACAAGCTGACCTTCTTTGATCTTCTGCTTGATCCTCCTGATGTGCTTATCCATTATGGATAGAGACATAGGACCAAGTCTCCTTTTAGAGAACCCATACAGCTTCAAGAAGCTCACCATCTTTAGTCTGTCAGCAGACTTCTTCTCTTGGGCTCTGATGATGGCTTTTGTTTTGCCAGCTTCCTCTCTCATTTTTCTTTTCACAGCTTTTCTTTGAGTTTGAGCCTCTTGTTCAAGCTGTTTTTGATACTCAAACTCAATGTATTCAAATAAGAAGGGATTGAGGGCTACTGCCTGATAGAGTCCTGTGGCACTCAGATAAGCAATCATCTTTTGTCTTTCTTGTTCCCTGCTTATCTGAGTTTCTTCCTCTTCAATAGCCACAAACTCTTTCTCAGGACTTTCATGAACTGGAGAGAGGATAGGAGCTTTTTGTTGTCTTTTTCTTTTTCTCTCTTCTTTGATTTTGAGGAGCAGTTCTGCTGCCTCAGCCTCCTTCCTCTCTTTATACAGCTCCTTATTTACCAGTTCATCTAGTTCTGCCAATGGGAGAGAAATGATTTCATCAATGTTGTAGTTCCTAAGTCCTAGTTAATTCAATCTGGCTGCCCTTAACTCATCATTCGGAGTATCAGGCCTATGGCAGCCCTGTTTGCAGCTGGCATGAAGCTTGGGACTTCTCCTGATCTTTCTCCCTTGGCCTTCCTCTTTCTTTCTCTCTTCTCCTCCTCAATCTCCTTAAGAGTCATCTTCCTTTTTCTTTTGTCAATTGTGAGCCTGTATGACTCAGGTTGGAGAGAGCTTTGGCCTGTAGATGGTTGTGATGAGCTTAAGCTCTGGCCAGAGAAAGGTTATGATACACCTTCACCAGTAGGTGTGTCACTAAGGGTACTGGGTGTAGAGGGTGAGCCTGTCTCAAGGTTCACAGATTCTTTTGCCGGGCCTTCAACTGAGGTTTCCCCTTCAAAGCTAATCTTAGGGCCTGTCTCAATATCCAGTTGACCAACAGTTTTCCCTGCTAGCCTCTATCTATATAAAACTGCTTTTTGTCTGAATTCCCTCATAACCCATTCTTGGATCACCTCAGCTAGCTTGCTAGCATGTCTGTTTTGGCTTGGATTGATGAAAGGCAGGCTAACCAAGTTTATACCATCGTGAAAACTCAAGGTCTGAAAGTTGAAGAGTTCCTGCTGCCCCTAAGCCCTTAATAGCACCAATGCCATTCTTGAAGAATCATACCACCATCCTATTATTGGATTTTCAGCTAGATGGGATGGGGCAGGCATTGGAATTCCTTCCTCAAATAGTTGTTGAAGTAAGGCCTCCATATCAGTGTGAGCCTGAGGAAGTTGTTGAGTCTGGACAACTGCAAGTGAGGGTGGTGAGTCCTCATTCTCCACACTTATGATAGAACTCCCAGGTTCTGTGGTTGTAGGGACTTTCTCCTCCTTTTTGGTAGCATCACCCATTTACATAGGTGAGCTGGGGGTCAAATCCACTACTTCCACAGGTTTTTATGGACCTGGATGAGTTTGTCTTAATGGTCTCTCAGCTAGCTTGCCCTTGAGATCGATGATCTCAAGTTGCTGGTCATTGATCTTCTTTTGTAAGGCAGTCACTTAAGATTCCAAGTGACTTACCTTGGAGACTAAAGAGGTGTACATGTCTTCTAGTTGTTGCACCTTTAGTTTCAGACTCCCCTCATCTTCAGATGAAGAATCATGGGGGGATGAGAGTGTTGGACTGATGTCTTCTCCCTCATCACCAGCATAGTATTCTTGGCTGCTGGATTTCCTCTGCTCACTAACAACTTCAAGTGAAGTGTCAATGGGCTGAGTTGCCATGGTTAAGGTCTTAATGATGTAATCACTAGCAGTAGTGAGAGCCTCTTCCATATGGACCTCCTGAACTTGTTCAAGGAGATCCACCTCAGTTTGGGGTGGATGATGTGGGCTAGATATGGGAGTGACAGGAGCACTCATCTCTCCTTAAGCAGGGGTGAAGAAGAGAGACTCATGGTACTCACTGAATCCCATATCTTCATCATCATAGAATTCAAGGTTTGGGATTGGTTGATTGAGATCTAGAGGCTTGGGATGGTAACTGTCCCCTGAAGGTTGATCACTAGAGTTTTGAGACTCTGAATGAAGGCTTAAGGCTGTTTGGGTTATGAGCTCATCAGGCTGAGCATGAGGAACCTCAGCACTGATAGTATGAGAGATGGGAGTGGTTTGCTCCTCAAGAGATGTGGGAGCTCTAGTGTCCAATTCTTCTTGCATGGTTGATGATATGGGGGCCTGCTCAGCCTGAATAGCTTAAGCAGGGGTTCGTTTGTGTTTTCTATAGTAGGTGATGGTTATTGTAGGTTGATAGGTTGGATGAGACAGAACAGGTGTGGGTTCAACACTAGCTGGTGCTGCTAGGCTGTCACCTTGAGCAATGAGCTCTGACAATTTTGGGACAAGGGCTGTTTCTACCCTAGAGAATCCCACAGTTAGTTTTCTCATTATTTTAAAGATGCCGAGCTTCATCTGTCCCAATTTAAGAGTTTTACCTGTTCCCCTCAACTGTGAGCCCAGTTCACAGTTGAGAATGTATTGGACATATATAGGAAACATGTAATACTCTAAGGAGTCCAAGTTTGATAGTAAATTAAGGTAAACAAAGTGATAATACCTGAACTTGACCCACTGAACCAGTCCATGGCCTATGAAGGACAGATTCTCAGGAATCTAGTCCCATCCTCCATGCTTGTTGGACAAGCTGTGTATGATGACATGGAGGAGGTACTTCCATTGGGAAGAGACCTTCCCTTTCCTGAAGGTTCTGACTAAGAAGTCTATATCATATCCCATCTGTGCAAAGGACTGATTAACAACAGATTTGGGAGAGGACAAATCACCTTCTGCATCATCAAGCTGAAGATGGTTGTTGATGATGGCCGGAGTATTAAAGATTGTCTTCCCCTGCACTGTGGCATACAGTGCCTTCTCCCCGTCAATGGTGACCTCTTGGTAGGTCCGCCAGAAGTCCAGCAACTGATCCTCGTAGAGAGGATGATCAATGGTGAGGGAGGTGAAGTAGTTTGACAAAGAAAGGAAACGGCAAATCTATGAGAAAGCAGGATCCTTCTCAGAGTTCAGCAGAGCAACCTGATTATGTTGCCTGTGTAGTTGCATGGAGAAATCGGGTTGGTTTCTGCGGTTAAGGTTGGCCATTTGAGAGAGCTTCGTTAGGAAGAAAAGTAAGAACAAAGTCGGTTTCTGGATGAATTTAGGTTAGAAAAGTGTTGCAGATGATGAGAGAAAAGTGAAAGAGGGGGAAACTGTTGGGTATATATATGAAATGGATTTGAGACAAAGTTAATGCGAAAGGATAAACTTTGAAATCCGTATGTCGGTCCCACCTCTAAAAAAGTGCCCAAAAGTAGTTTTCTTGGAAGTAGAAATCTTGCGAAGGTAATTTGGCTTCGAAAGATATTTCTAAGAGTTTTGAAAGTTTTGCTTCGGAAGAAAAGTACTTAGAGAATTCTTCTCTTTTCAGAGATAAGTACTTTCGGAAGAGAAATTTCCTTTAAGATCATTTAGATACTTAAGAGGAATTTGGCTTCGAAAGATATTTAGAAAATTTCTTCCGAAGGTAAATTTGTCATAAGTAGTTAATTGATGTTAAAGACATAATTTGCTTCCGAATCTAACTTAGTTTCTTCCGAAGAAAAAGAAGTTCAAAATTTTCAAAATTCTAAGGAATATTTTCTAAAACAATCTTTTTCCAAGTTAGTTAGGGGCTTATGAAGGTGATAAAATAGACAACTAAGGACACACAAATTTTAGAAATAATATTGAATTTAAGTTTAAGAAAAAGCTACTCAAAGTTGATCATCCCAATAGCTGATATAAGATACTTAAATCTCAGTTCATCAAAAGCTTTAGTGAACAGATCAGCATATTGTTCATTTGTGTGAACTTTGACTAGTTTGATTAACCCTTTTTCAAAATTATATCTAATTAAATGATACCTGATGTTGATATGCTTGGTCCTTGAGTGCTGTACAGGATTCTCTGTAATAGAGATAGCACTATTGTTGTCTATGTGGATGGGAGTCTCCTTGAAGTTGAATCCATAGTCTAGCATCTGATTCTGAATCCAAAGCACTTGAGCACAGCAGCTTGCAGCAACAATGTATTCAGCTTCAGCAGTTGATGCAGATACACAGGATTGTTTCTTGCATTGCCATGAGACTATCCTTCCACTAAGAAATTGACATCCCCCTGATGTAGACTTTACAGTCATATTGCAGCCACCATAGTCACTATCTGTATATGCATACAGATTGAAGTCAGAATTCTTTGGATACCAAGGGCCAAGTGATGGAGCACCTTTGAGGTATCTTAAAATTCTCTTGACAGCAACCAGGTGTGACATCCTGGGGTCTGCTTGATATCTAGCACAAATACATGTGGCAAACATGATATCAGGCCTGCTGGCAGTAAGGTACATGAGAGACCCAATCATAGCTCTGTAGAGATGCTCATCTACACACTCCCCCTTAAGGTCAGGTCCAAGGGAGTGGTTTCTTGCTATGGGAGTCTTTGCAACCTTGCAGTCGGTCATGCTGAATCTTGTAAGTATGTCCTGAACATACTTTGACTGACTTATGAAGATGCCATTGTCAACCTGCTTCACTTGAATTCCTAGAAAGAAATTGAGTTCCCCCATGGCATTCATTTCAAATCTATTCTTCATCAGCTTCTCAAAGTCTTTATAGAGCCTTGGATTAGTTGACCTAAAGATAATGTCATCTACATGCACTTCAACCAGCATCAAATTATTTCATGTTCCTTTGATGAAGAGAGTTCCATCTATAGTACCCCTTCTGTAACCATGCTGACATAGGTACTGAGATAGAGTCTCATACCACTTCTTTGGAGCTTGGTGCAACCCATATAGAGCTTTATCAAGCTTGCAGACATAATCAGGATGATTAGGATCTACAAAACCAGGTGGTTGTTTGACATACACCTCTTCATCAATCACCCCATATAAGAAAGCACACTTGACATCAAGTTGGTAGACCTTGAAATTCTTTGATGCAGCAAAGGCTAGGAATATCCTAACAGCTTCAAGTCTTGCTACTAGAGCAAAGACATCAGTGTAATCAATTCCTTCTTCCTGAGTATACCCTTGAACAACTAGTCTTGCCTTGTTCTTGATGACAAGTCCTCTATCATCTTTTTTATTCCTGAACACCCATTTGGTTCCTATAGTAGTCTTCATAGGAGGAAGAGGACATAGGTTCCAAACCTTCTGTCTTTTGAATTGAAGCAGTTCCTCCTGCATTGCTTTAACCCAACTTCCATCTTTTAAAACCTCCTCAACTTTCTTTGGCTCTACTTGGGATAGAAAACAAGAGTAGAGACAAACATATTTGTCATGGGTTTGTCCTCTTGTTCTTACCCCCCTGTCAACTTCACCAATGATGTTTGTGGTAGGGTGAGACTTGTGGATCCTTAGTTGAGGGATCATAGCAAGTTGGTTGGAAAGATCCAAATTTGAAAAATTTTGATCTGACAAGGCAGATTCACCCACCACATCAGCACACTTATCAAAAGAAGCTTGATCCAATGAGTGTGTGCCATCAATGATGTTGTCTTCCATGGAGTCAGCATCAAGGAATTCTTGATCACTGTCACCATTTCCACTTTCTTCTACATTTGGAAATCCTTCCCTTTGGTTCTGTGCCTTTGAGCTGGAATTTGAAGGCACTTCAGATACATCAGCAGGATTTGTCATTGTTGTGCTGATAGGAGCTCCATCTGCAGAGTTAGTTACCACTGGAGCTGAAGTAGATTGACTTTAAGGTCTTCTCAGTTCAAATCTTGGATCAGGATCTTTTGTTGATGGGTTACCTATAGATCCTAAAGCATTCTCACAATACTTGTTAAAACAGTTAGTAACTAAATCAAGATCAAATAGCCAATCAGGACCAGAACCTCTCACACAAGGAGTGTGTTCATTGAAAATCACATTGGCTGATTCATCAACAATTTTGGTTCTGAGATTGTACACTCTATAAGCCTTAGCTTGAGAAGAGTATCCAATGAAGTATCCATCATCTGATTTTTCATCAAATTTGGCTATCTGATATCTGGTATTCAAGATGGTGCAAGGACATTCAAATGATCTGAGGAAACCAATGAAAGGTCTCCTCTTGTGCCACAGTTCATAAGGAGTCTTACCATGAGTCTTAACCACTAAAACTCTGTTCTGCACATAACAAGCAGTGTTCACTGCTTCTGCCTAAAAGGTGATAGGCAGTTTAGAGTCAGACAACATAGTTCTTGCAGCTTCAATTAGTGTCCTGTTTCTTATCTCAGCAATACCATTTTGCTGAGGAGTCCTGGCAGCACTATATTGTTTTGATATACCTTTTTCATCACAAAATGTATCAAGGATTTGGTTCTTAAATTCTGTTCCTTGATCGCATCTTATGATCTTGACCTTGTGATCAGATTGATTCTCAATCTTCAGAATGAAATTCTTTAATATCTCAGGAGTCTCATCCTTAGTTCTAAGAAAAAAGACCCAAGTGAATCTAGTGAAATCATCTGTGATCACCAAACAATATGAGGTCCTTCCTAGACTCATTATACTTGTGGGGCCAAAAAGATCCATATGTAATAAGTGCAGGGGAGTAGTGATGGAGTTTCTTTCCTTTGGCTTGTGAGACACTTTATGCTGCTTCCCTTTTCAGGCATGTAACACAATGGTCATCACTTGTAAACTCTTTCTTTGGTATTCTAGTTACCAAATCATTCTTAATTAATTTATTCATGTTCTTAAAGTTTACATGGCACATTCTTTTATGCTAGAGAAAAGACTCATCACTATTTGCTTTAGACAGAAAGCAAGACACTTCTCCTCAAGGAGAAGTTTCATGCAAGTCCATCTTGTACATGTTCCCTTTCCTGGGGCTCTAAGTAGGATATGCTCTTGAGGAATGACCACCCCGGGCTTGAGAACAATGCACTCATGCTCAGTAAAGAGCATGTGATGCTTTTGATCACAAAATTGGGATGCACTCAGTAGATTCTACCCAAGCTCCTTGACAAAGTTTACCTTCTCAATGCAGAGCTTACCATTTATGACCATGCCCCTTCCAGTAATGTAACCTCCTGCATCTCCTCCAAAAGCAACAGGCCCTCCATCAATTTTCTCAAAATTTTGGAGTAGAGAGCCATTACCTGTCAAGTGCCTGGAACAGCCACTATTAATGATCCACACATTCCTGTTGGTCTTTGGCTGTTCATACACAAAAAGAGATGATTAGTTACATTTGGAAACCCAAGCCTTGCTGGTCTTGGGCTCAGTAATATCAGCAGAAGACAATGCAATAGTAATTGATCCTATGTTCAAGCTTTGAGGATCAACAGCTGTTGTTAATGAAGAACTTTCAGTCACATGGTCTTTCTTTGTCTTCCACACCACCTTTGGAAGCTTAGACTTAACCATCAACACTTCAGAAGTTTTGACAACTTCGAAAGTTTTGGAGACTGGACCTTCGGAAGATCTTGCTTTCACTGCAGCAGGCTTCAGTACTTCGGAAGCATTCCTTTCTTCCGAGACCAATTTTTCTTCCGAAGGCAAGTTTTCACTTGTCTTCTTCTTCACCTTGGAACTTCCGAGAGGAAAAGCTTTTCCTTCAGAAGTTGGTTTCTTTTTGATCTTTTTAGAAGATTTCTTTTTGATCATGTGGACAGTGCTTTTGGGATTGTAGATGCAATCCTTAGCCAAATGAGAAGTACTTCCACACATGACACAGTCAAACTGCATTCTTTTGGAAGCCTTTTTTTGAGAGCAAGACTGATCTTGATCACTTTCCACTTCCTTCTTCTTCTTCACAGATGAGGTAGCAAGTCTTTTAGGGAGAGACTTGCTGCTGGATGTGGATGGTTCAGGTTGTGCAGCAGTGGTACACAACATATTAGCCTTCTTGTTGTTGTTGTTGGGATGAAGTTGACAAGAACTAGAACCCCTGGTACTAGGATTCATAGTTGAGTCTTCAGCTTTTACCACTTCAAATCTTGCAGAGATGAACACTTGTTTCTACTTAGAGTTGAAGGTGGCCTTGATCTCTTGAGCTTTCTTGGACTTTCTCTTTGCTCTTCTAATCAAGTTCTTCCTCTTAGACTTTGACAACCCAACAGAATTCCTCTCCTCAGGAGAATAGTGACCCTTCTTAGGATGATCTTCTTCACTCTTCTCAGATGCATCCTTCATTATCTCCTCTTCATCCTCTTCACTCATAGGGTCTATGAGGGGAAGCTCATCTTCACAAGTTCCACACCTAGGAGATCTTACTGATAGTAAGGAGTGTGGAGGAGCTATCTCAGTAGATCCCAGTCCCTGCTTATTCTGGTAACAAACTTTGGCATGCAGAGATGAGGATATCATGTTCTTGAAGGTCTCTTCTTCAAGAACACATTTTTCTACCCTGGCTTTGCTGATCACAAGCTCAGCCTGGTATTCAGTTAACTTAGTGATGAGATCTTTAATCTGAGTCCTATAGTTGGTGTGTTCATGTTTGAGAGTTGAAATGGTTTTCTCTAAATCTTCTATTTTTAGTTTATATCCATTTTTAGCTCTTTTGAAATCAGATTTTAAGATATTTAAGGACTCAAGATCAGATCTCATTTCCAAGTTATAGGACCTGTATCTATTAACTTTAGCAATACATTCAGGAGTACAAAGATGTTCCAATGCATTGGCTTCATCATGATCAGCCATTAGTGCTTGGTTTGGATATGCATCCTCAACTTAAAAGCTCCAGTCAAAGCCTCCTTCTTCAACAGCAACTGCAGCTTGTTGCTTTGGCTTCTCATTCTGGTTGACTCCTTTAGTGTAGTTTGGTCTGGCTTTTGCTTGGCCACCATTTGTTCTAGGTGCCTTGCACTCCCTGGCAAAGTGTCCCATTTGGTTGCAGTTGAAACACTTCACCTTACTCTTGTCCGGTCCAAACTTTCCACTGGCTGTATTGCTAGGAAACTTCCTCCCTGTCCGCTTATAGAACTTCTTGGCTCTGTGAGTGAGAAGAGCCATCTGCTGGACTATCTCCATGTACTCCAGATCATCTAGATGGATATTTTCCAGGTCTTCAAGGGTGAAGAGAAAGCTACCTGAACTCTTATTAGGGAAGGTGATGAAAGGACCTTTTTGTGAGTTGTCAGGGTAGCAAATAAGATGGTGCTGTGGTTCTCTGCAATCCCTTTCAACCACATGAAGGGCTGAATCCTACTGACTGCTGGAGTTACCAGATGGATTTTGCATGTTCATCTTCATCTTCATCTTCATCTGGTAGCCACTGAGGATACCATACAACTCTGTAAGAGTAAGAGTCTTAAGGTTCTCAATCCTCTTGATGACAACATAGTAGTGTGTCCACTATCTGGGAAGAGAGGACATGAACTTCCTCATAATATCCCTGTTCTCAAGAGTTACTCCAACATCCATTAGAGTATCCACAATCTCAACATACCGGAAGTATTGCTGAGTCATGGTTTCATGTGTCTTGTAGGTGAAGTTCTCAAACTGCTGCTTCAAGAGGTCCTTTTTGTTTTCCTTTGATTCAAAGGACCCCTCATACATGAGCTTTAGTGCATCCCATAACTGTTTGGCAGTTTTGCACTTCTTGAAGCCCTTGTAGATAGAGTTGGGAAGTGCAGTTTGGAGGGCAGTCATGGCCTTCTGATCGATATCTATCTTCTTTCTATCTTTTTTAGAATAGTCAGCCACCTCTTTTGGGATCATGCCACCTCCAGCAGCAGCTGAAGAGGTGCATGGGATGTAAGGTCTAGAGACTACAGATTCCCACATCCTGGAGTCTTGAGACTTGATGAAGCCTTCCATTCTTTGACACCAAGTGTCAAAGTCTTAGGAGTGATCAGTGGGGACTTTGTCATAGTGCCAGTTTCCATATCAGCCTTTGAAAGAGCTGCCATTTGAGTTGTTAAGTGTTTTGTGAAAAACTGAGAGATCTAAGATGGTGAGATCTTACAATCAAGAGCCTGGAATGCTCTGATACCAATTGCAGGACCTTTTGAAGGGTGTAAGTCAGTTTTCACAATGAGGAGAGACTTAGAACACTTAACAGATCAAATAGGGAACTGGATAATTTATGATGATACTAAGATAAACACAAGTAAACAAGAGACAGAAAGCTTAAGAACAAGATAATTGGTTTTCAAGGAAGATGTATATTGCTCTCAAGTTCTATTACAAGTGTTACTAAGCATACATTAAAATACAAGAACCTGAGATACTTTATACTACATCCTACAGCCGGCCATACTTTGAAAGCCAGCTGGAAACACTAATCTAGACAACAAGATCAATGTAAAGTCAAAAGGCAGATTGCCTTTTGACATGTGACTATGACATGCCATAGCTCATATCCTATTGTAATACAAAAAGGATAAAAGTGCATAAAGTAGAAATTTACAGACTCAAGACCATAATCTACAGCTTCCTAAAACATGGACCTTTTCACCAACTTGTGTAAAGTTGGTGAGCCTGCAGAGTGGCAGCGGAAAGTTTGTCAGCTTTTTTGAAAAGTTGTTGTTCACAGAGAGCATGTCTTCTCTGTCTTCGGAAGAAATCAGTCTTCTATCTTTGAAGCTTAGGAAGACTTTGTCTTCTAAGCTTCAGAAGACTTCATCTTTGGCTTCGGAAGAATTGGTCTTTTGGCTTCGGAAGATTTTACACTTGTGTAATTTTCTTGTAGAGTGTAAAACTTCCGAAGTAACTTCTACCATGCACAAAGTGCACGCATGCAGGAGACACCTTGACTGTTTTGAGTGCATCAGCCTCTTCTATAATCCTTACAAATATAAATGTATAAATTTCAAATTATTCCATCCTACAACCTTGAATACAGAAATGAATCAATTAGGTAATTACAAATTAAATGTTGGTGGTACGAATAAAAAGTATATTTGGAAAAGTAATTTGATTGTCATTTCATAATTTAAGAAGCTTTATTTATTAGCAATTATTTTTTAGTTTGTTGAATTAAAATTCAAAATTGGTGTTATTGATTCAAATACATTAAATTCTTACCATAAACTATAATAGAATATAATTATTTTATTAATAGTTAAATAATTGTAAGATGTCAATTATATGATATATGTAAAATAAATTCTTGTAATTTGTAAATTCATCCTTAGTATTTAAGAATTGTTAAATATTAAATATATCTTTTTTTAAATGCTATAAAACATGTACCACACAAAATCATGTAATTTTCTAATCTTTGTTAATGGTAATTTATAACTTCTTAAGAAATTGTTTTAAATAAAAGTTTTTGACATAAAGAATATAATTATAATGATATAAAAAAGCATCCGTTTTAATAAGTTTATAGAAATTAAATGGCAATTTATCCAAAAAATAACACAATGTAATAGTTGAGAATTTAGCATCATAAAAAATTCCAAAATACGCAACAGCTTAATACTTGTGTTTGCTAACTATGTTGCATGTAACAATGTTTTTTTACATGCTACCATTTCTTGTAACATAAACCAAATTTTGTTTAGTGTACCAAAAAGTTAAAGTACCAAATTAAGTTTTTTTGAAATGGTATACAACATCTACCACACAAAATCTTGTAATTTTCTAATCTTTGTTTCAGGTAATTTATAACTTCTTATGAAGATGTTTAAAAAAAAAGTTTCAGATATAAAGAATATGGTTATAATGATATAATAAAGCATCTGTTTCATTAAGTTTAAACAAATTAAATGGAATTTTTTCAAAACAATGAACACGATTTAATAGTAGAGAATTTAGCACCGTAAATGACTCCAAAAAAATCCAAAACACACAACAGCTTAATACCTGTGTTTGCTACCTATCTTGCATGTAACATATTTTTTTTACATAGTTCCATTTCTTGTAACATAAACCAAAGTGTGTTTAGTGTACCAAAAAGTTAAAGACCCCAAGTAATAATCATACCTTCGCGACATTCATCAAAACCAACATACCTTCATTTACTATATACTGGAATGTGTAGGTGTCCCCATACATAATGCCATTGGCTTTCATATACCTACCCCATGACCTGAGAGCATATCGTATGTGATTCCTTGAAGGTTCCGATCTCACCAACATTTGAGTAACATGGCCTTGAAGATTTCTAACGTTTAGCGTTGGATGATTTTCAAAATCATTATACAAAGCAAGTTTAATAGGAAGCCTCTGCAATCAATGTATATTTAACTTATAAGGTAAATAATTTAATAATATGTATGTTATATGTATGCTATAAATATTATAAAAAAGTAATACCATACGGTCTTTGGCAATCCGTATGAAAGTGATGTAATTGTCATGTGCTTCATCATCAACATCATCATTAACAAGCGGAACACCATCGTCAGCACCTCCATCATGTGCATTCTCTACACCTTAATATGATCATATGGATAGTATACGAATCATGTATAATCCATGTAAATATAAAAAATGAATATACTAATTAAACAATACTTCTGCTATTAAGGTAAATTATAAATATTACACTCTTGTAAACATGATCTGAATATTAATGAAAATTTCAACAGTATGAAGGGAGGCTTGCTCATATAATGAAATTTTAAAAGAAATAATAGTGGATGAAGGTAATATTTAAAATACATTCAAGTCCAACATCAACATCGTCATCATTTAAAGATTGATTCGGCATTGGTACATAGACTTGCGGAACAACATCAACAGCACGCACGTGTGGATCACTTTGTACACCTTTAGTAAAATGAAAATATGCACATTGAAGTTAATCACTGTTGAATCATAACATAGGTCATCTGCTATAGAGGGTTGCTCATATAATGAAATTTTAAAAGAAATAACAGTGAAAGTAATATTTAAAATACCTTCAAGTCCAACATCAACAGCATCATCATTTAAAGATTGATTCGGCATTGGTACATAAACTTGCGGAACAACATCAACAGCACACACGTGTGGATCACTTTCTACACCTTTAGTAAAATGAAAATATGCACATTAAGTTAATCACTGTTAAATCATAACATAGGTCATCTGCTAGAGAGGCTTGCTCATATAATGAATTTTTAAAAGAAATAACAGTGGATGAAGGTACTATTTAAAATACCTTCAAGTCCAATATCAACAGCATCATCATTTAAAGATTGATTCGGCATTGGTACATCGACTTGAGAAACAAAATCAACAGCAGGCACGTGTGGATCACTTTCTACACCTTTAGTAAAATGAAAATATGCACATTGAAGTTAATTACTGTGAAATCATAACATAGGTCATGTGCTATAATGTTATAAATGTAATGTTGGATATTTATGAGGAAAATTTCAGTGGGAGGCTTATAAATTTTAAAAACATGAAGTAAATGAGAAATATCATGTATAAGTCATCTATAAAAAAATAAGTTCTTAAACAGAAAGAAATATAATTTTTAAAATCAAACTGTTTATTTATTAGAATCAGTGTAACATATTATTTATTAGAATCAGTGCAACATATCATTTATAAGGCATGTACCTATTACAAGTGGACTGTTTATGAGGAAAAGTTCAATATGTGGTTTATAATTTAAAAAAATATGATGTAATAAATCATAAAAATCATGTAATGATTCACTAAATAAACATGTATTTCAAATTTAATTTGTTTATTTATGATAAACAGTCCAATAGGTTGTACAGAATTAAACATAGTGGTTTATGAGGGAAAGTTAAATAGGTTGTTTATCAAATTGACGTAAACATAATCTATAATAGAATTAGGATGCTCAGATGAATGGTATTATATTTGTATTTTTTTTAAAATAATGTTAGATGAAAGTGTATAATAAGAGAACCTTCATGTGCTTCATTAGCAGCATCATCATAAATAGTTTGATCAATATTAGGTACATAGATTTGCTGATCATCATCAGCATGCATAGCAGCATCATCTTCTGCACATAAAAATAATTGAAAATATGCAACTTTAAAATGTAAACCAAAAAAAGAATGTATTAAATGTAATATATTGAATGTTTTTGACCATATACGTAAAACCTTTTATTATATTAAATCATCTACATTCAAGGAATGATTAAAACAATGGAATATACACTAACGCTTTTCAAATATGAATGATTAAAAAGGGATGAAATAATAAAAGGTCCATTACCTTCATTTTTAATCGTTATTGGTGGGATTTGTAGATGTGGTATTGAGGGTTTGAAGACTTAATAACCATCGGCATTAAAAACAGATAGTGATAATGTGGACTCATCTGTTAGGATAAATAGGAGAAAATATCCATTTTTTAAAGGAAATTGACAGAATAGTTCATAAACACCAACTACAAGAGCGAATTTCCCATGATGTGCATGCACCTTCAAGCGACCCTCAAAATCATGATTTGCTTGAACATTAAAGTAACGTCTATGCACGTCATGGCCAAGATGGTTTTGGACTAAGGTATTATCAATGGGCTGAAACATATATATAGATATAACAAATATTAAATTGTTAGAGAATGGAATTAATATAATTAATATGTTTACTGTTAATGGGATTAATATTGTAGAAAAAGTAAATTATACTAAAAAAATTATTACTTACAATGTAAGGACAAGAGTGATTTGTCATGATATGATAGAACAGAGGAAGATGTTGTGAAGAAGAATCACCATGGACATGGATGAGCAACCAAAAGAAAGGTTGAACGGGATAAACAACGACATAATCGTTTTTTTTTAAACGTAAGTACAGTGACAAGGATGCCCATCCACTAATGAACGCAATCTTTCCATTAATGGTACCCATGGTCAAGTCCCAAAGAGTTTGATCATGTAGTTGGACACGAATCTTTGGAACACGACGGTCGTGTTTATAGTATTCTTGAACAAAAGTTTTCGGAAGTTGCTAACATAAGACAAAAAGTTTATGTTAGATAAACACAATACGTGTAAATTATGAAATCAAAATTATATAATCGCAACTTACCAAATAAGCATCAGCAAGATAAGTAATAAGTTTTAGAAAAGCTCGTGTAATAACCATTTCAGCTGAAAATAAGACCTGTTTGTAACAAAAAAATAGCATTCTAGAGTTTATGTGAAAAGAATACTCAACGGGTCAAGTTAACAGTACATCCTACTTAGACACTATAATGGACCATAATCTAAAAAAAACATCACCAAATCAAGTACTCAGCCTTATACAAAGTTTTGGGGCTTTCGTTACTTTTTTTAAATTCAGAATGTATAGCAAATATAGTTAAAAAAATTATTTAATTGCTTCTAACCAGCAATGAAATCGGTTTAAATTCAGAATGTATACCGAATCAAGTATTCAGCCTTATGCAATCGGATGATTGTTGGTGATTCAGTAATTGAAGGTATATGTTATAGTACACATGGACATCATCATCTTCATTTGAATATAATTGCTTCTAACCAGCAAGAACAAATTTTACTTCAATTCAAAAAATAACACTATTTTGTTGGATTGTAACCAGAAAGAAAACAATTATTTCAAATCAAAATAAGAACAAAAAAGATGATAACTGCAGTTGCTCTGATCTGGAAAAATTGCAAATCAAAAAGAGTTAGACGATTATGTGCAGTAATAGATTATGTACAAAAACCATCCAAAAACCAGTTTGGGTGTAGGGTTTATGTCGAAACAAAGTTAATCGATTATCAACAGAACTATTTTATCGATTATCAACCTAAACCATCCACAAAATTTTGATTCAAGAGAAAAGAAGTTCAGAAACCCTAGACCCACAAACAACACGGTTATTTCAAGTCAAATTAAGAACAAAGTAAACCAAATCAACCTATAATCGTTTGGGGTAAACTTGCAATTCCTCTGATCTGGAACAATTTCAAATCAAAAAGAACTTATTCGATTATCTACAGAAATCTTATGTACAAAAAGAATCAAAATACCAGTTTGGTTGTAGGGTTTCTGTCAAAACAACACGGTTATTTCAAATCAAATTAAGAACAAAGTAAACCAAATTAACCTATAATCCTTTGGGGTAAACCTGCAATTCCTTTGATCTGGAACAATTTCAAATCAAAAAGAACTAATTCGATTATCTACAGAAATCTTATGTACAAAAAGCATCAAAATACCAGTTTGGGTGTAGGGTTTCTGTCAAAACAACATGGTTTTTTCAAATCAAATTAAGAACAAAGTAAACCAAATAAACCTATAATCCTTTGGGGTAAACCTGCAATTCCTCTGATCTGGAACAATTTCAAATCAAAAACAACTTATTCGATTATCTACATAAATCTTATGTATAAAAAGCATCAAAATACCAGTTTGGGTATAGGGTTTCTGTCGAAACGAAGTAAATCGATTATCAACAGAACTATTTAATCGATTATGATGAAAACCCATCAAAGAAATTGTGAATCAAGAGGAAAGAAGTATTACTGATGTTGGTTGTAGTGTATCTGTCGAATGAAGTAGAGGAGATTTTGAGAATGTAAAGTGAAGAATCTAACCTTTGTATATCAAATTCTAAACAAATATAGTGGAATCCGTCTTCAAGAAATCCTTAGAGCAGCAACCTTGAAGCGATAGTGAATGTTAGGGTTGGAAGAGTTTTGATGGATGGTGGCTGTAGGGTTTCTGTGGAAGAGAGACATGTGGTAAAGGTGAACCCGGGTATAGCCCATGGATAGTTAGATCCGCGTGGTTTTTTTTCTTGAAAAAATTTTAGGCGGGATTTAGAAAAAAGGATGTGTTAAGAGGCTACCATGTGGCATTTAGGTGGCCTAAGAGATGGACATGTGGCTCTAGAAACCTTGGTTTATTAGAGTCTATAGATTTTGTTGATTTAAATTAGGATTAAGTCTTACTAAATCTATTGAAAAGATCATAGATGTAAAACATGATTAATGGAAATGGGTCTATTATCCATCAAATTTATCAACCATGATGGGAAATACATTTTACAAAAATATCATTGCAAAACTATTTAAGTTTCTACCAATGATCAATAAAATTAAGAAGATTAAGGACTACTATTGTATTTTCGATGAACACATTCAATTGCTCTTTATGTAATACGAACTTTCAACACAACAAGTGGTAGTAGAGCTATATGATTGAATTATTTGATCAATTTAACTAATCTTTGATTCAAAGCATGTTTCTTGATATTTTTTTTGATCACTAAACATATCATTAACATATTTAATCAGCTAGAAGTTGGAGAACTTTAAAAATGGCTCAACTAACAAACAACCAAAATAGGTAAGCGCAAAAGTTGTCATGAGGAAGGAGAATGATGATGTACTTACTCAAGATCTATGATGTTGAGTTATGGAACATTTAATCTAGAGTATACCTCATGTTCCGGCTGGTTCTTCTTCTTATCTAAATTATAAGGGAAGGGTATATGTTTCTTAATATTTAGATGATAACAGATAGAAGATGGCCATTGATAGAAAGCTATTGGTAGTGAATTAAAGCCTAGTGTAAAAGATATGATTTAATCAATAACACAACATCATAAAATGCTCACTTATTAGTGATACATTATCTTAGTAGTTTGTGAAGTTCACTTATCTGATAAGTGAATTAAAGCATAATATAATGGAATATTAGAATGAAGATATCCTCGACAAATTTATGAGGTGTCTTTCCAGCCAATGGAAGACTATCATAATTTGAATAAGGATGACAAAAGATGTAAACTCCAAGTCTCGTCTCATCTAGGGTTTTAGTTATCTTTATATATTAAATCATTAACGCCCTTCGATGTACATCTATTGTACCATACTCATTGAGTTATAGGTATTAATTACTCAACTTTTTAAAAGTCTTATAATTACTTTTTGGATACAACTTTTGTATTTATTTGATGATTTAATCCCAATTTTTAGTATTTAAGATCATCAAAAATTATTTCAGCTTGTAGAGCTGATCGCATTGATCTTGCGCAGACTGTTTGGAGGTCGAAATGATAACGAAATATCACGTAGTAGGCATCGCTTGAAAGATAAGACTCTAAAATAAATTTCAGAAAAAGAATCATCTCAAATGGATATAGTATGACGGAGATATGAACTTACGAACACAGACCAACATTCTGCCCGATTTTAACAGCTTTGACCTTTCATTTTGTTTATGGCATTTGAAGGACCAAACGATGTCAAAACGACACGAGACCACTTGGGTTAGTTAGAGGACTCTCTGAAATTGATTTAGACATAGTTTGACCCTTTTGGACTTCACATAATCGATTTATGACCTGTACAAATCGTCCAATTTTTCTAACAACAAGTTGTTTAGTTTCTTAATCTTGTCCCTTTACATCCGAAATCTCAAACGCTTATTTTAAAGGGCATATAGTGTCTAATACACGGTCATACCAAACAACACTATATGCCCTTTAAAATAAGCGTTTGACTTTAAATCATAGTAAAACACAATTTTCAATATAATCAATGCGGAAGCATAAACGTTTGTAAAACCATGAATAATTTAAATCGAAAAACAAGGTGACCAAAGAAAAATATTAAATGTAAATGAACTTGTTTCAAATGATAAGGATGATGCATGAGCCTCAGATGTGCAACCCTATCCTTAAGCATGCGTGTAACCTGAGAAGACATGCTAAAATGAGTTAACACAAGGTTGGTGAGTCACAGGTGTAAATCAGTAAATATGTTTGAAAGTTTGCAAGGTAAAAGTAAACAAAGGTATACCATAGGTAGCTAGCCTATGTATCGAATAACGTTTCGAACCGAAGCTGACTGTTTGTGAGTTGTTTTGCCTTCAGCCATGTCTTTTCACAGAACAATTGCAAGTGTCTAGGTCAATTAAACACATGTTTGACCTCTAGTCGAGTTAGCGCGGCTAACGCATGTGGGGTTTGTCAAACCCAGTTATACTACTCAAAATTACCTCGCTAAATCGTTATAACAGTTCAAGAGCGTAATGACTTGTGTGATAATGTTTGCACTATAGTAATTTGTGACATGGAGCATCTTGCCACATCCTTGGCAATGATAATGATCAAATTGACTATGATGGTGAAAATTATACTTAGTGCATTTTGGATATTTGTCGGCATAACTACCCGAGCTCTAACCACTACTGTTGCTTTGGCTAGTATGTGTGAAGTTTCTAAAATCATCAAACTTTTTACCTTGCTAATGGGTTGAGAAGTGTTTGGAGTAAAGGACTTATACTGAGCCATCCTATTCCTATTTGTTGTCAGCAGAACCATCAACGACATCACACTTAGACAGAATGCCTTACGCTAATACCAAGTCAGTGAACTTGTGAGATAACTGAATAGCTTACTGAATGGTTATAGGATCAGTGACTATAACACTAGCTTTAGTCTGAGGAGCCAACCTATCGATGTACTTCTCATTGCACTTGTAGGCTTAAGTTACCATTACATAAAGCAGCCAACTCGTGGAATGAGTCGTATATTCGTCAATATCTAACCCTACCATCTTAGTGTTCCATAATTCTTTTCTAGCTTTTGGTCTTTATTCCGAGGACAGTACTCTTCCTCAGGATCTTCCTCGGGTACGTTAGCAACTATAGCCTTGGCTTCCTGTCTAGTTACTCTCAACTTTGATAGCACTAGTGTCTGCTGCATATCTTGTAGTGTAGCCTTGAAGGTGTTAATCTTATCCAAAACTACCTCCATCATGCCAAGAAGTGAAATGTGCTTCTTTGGGTTTTCCTTGAATATATCAATAAAAGTATTATGCTTCTAGCCAATCTCTACTAGGCTTTCCTTGGGTATCTCCAAATTTTCACTAATAGTAGTCCAATTCTCAAGTATCTTGGTGATCTCACTGGTTGCTTCCTGCGTAATATGAAGCTTACAATCCAGGCTTGCCTCAAAAGGCGTTGAATGTTTGCTCAATTGGGTGAGGTATAAATGATAATGCAGGAGTAGAAGTAGTCATGTCACCAGTAATGGGAAGAGGCACGAGCTTTTCTTGAATTTAGCTAACAATCAAATTAGGAAAAAAATTTACTCGTATGTATCTTCTGTGAATATTAGGCGTTATTCCATATAACTTGGGGTTATCGACAGACTCCATCCAATGTCTACTTCACTTTGATGGTGAGGAAAATAGGCGCAGATGTAGAAGCTTTAAGAGCGGGATCCTTAGTCTTCCTACTAACCGGGGTGATGCTTGGGACATAGGGGTATAGTCGATGATGTAGACAACTAGTATCGTTAGGCATGAGTTAAATAAAATGATAGGTAGGCATGAAAACAGTAAACGATTAAAAGTATGTGCAATGATAGTGTGTGTCTAAGGCTATAGTCTAGATGGAAATGCAATCGTAGTTCTCTATAACCAGTGGCTCTTATACCACTCCGTCACACTCTCAAAATCCACCTATGGAGTTCTACCATGAGACGTGTGACAAACCAGGATCTCAGACACAGTCATACCAAATGACAATATATGCCCTTTAAAATAAGCGTTTGACTTTAAATCAGAGTAAAACACAATTTTCAATATAATCAATGCGCAAGCTTAAACGTTTGTAAAACCATGAATAATTAATGTGCAAAACAAGGCGCCCAAAGAAAAATATTAATTGAACTTGTTTCAAATGATAAGGATGATACATGAGCCTTAGATGTGCTCATGTGCAACCCTAGCCTTAAGCATGCCTGCAACCCGATAAGACATGCTAAAATGTGTCAACATAAGGTTGGTGAGTCATAGGTGTAAATCAGTAAATATGTTTGAGAGTTTGCAAGGTAAAACTAAAAAAAGGTATACCATAGGTAGCTAGCCTATGTATCGAGTTACATAGTGTTTGGAACCGAAGTTGACTGTTTGTGAGTTGTTTTGCCATCTGCCATGTTTTATAACAGAACAATGTCAAGTGTGTAGGTCAATTAAACACCCGTTCGACCTCTAGTCCAGTTAACCACAATTTCAGAGCAAAAATTGATATGAAAATCAATGAAGACTAGGCCCAAATCAATCAAAATCAAAGTTAAAAGTCAAAGTCAAAGGTTAAGACACTAGTTTTGGTGATGGATGTCACATAATTCCATGTAAGTTGGATGACATGTAAATTCCACATGTACCTTTGTGGATGAGTAGGTGGTAAAAGATCGAATGTTGCATCTAAGTTTCCCAAATTTAAAATAAAATAACAGTAAAATACTAAACTATTATAATATTTAATATTAAAATGTTGGTAGTTTATTACATTTTATCTAGAAAAACACATACTATTTGTAATATTCGATAAAGGAAACCTAATATGTATCTATGGAGAGAAAACTTAAGGTAATGTTTTTTGAGATGATGTAGGTGTTTCAGCGATGGAGTTTTCTTTTTGTTGATGAAAATTCCATGTAGAAGAAGACGGTATTATATGGCTTTTATTTTTAACACTACCGCCAGCAAAATGAAATTTAAAAAATAAGAATTTTTCATCACATACTTAATTGAGACATAATTAGTGTTACAATTTATTTTAATAAAAAAATAAAATGTTTGCCTTCTAAATTGTATATTATGCCTAAATTGGTATTAGATATCTGAGGTTAAGTTTTTTCTTTTTTTATTATTATAGTTAACATGTGATGGTTTATTAAGTTTATATTTTCTTTAATCTGTTGGAGTACATAACCATTAATTGTTGTTTGTAACATTAAATTAATAGGAGTGGATAATGGAAATTAGTGACAAATAACAAAACAACCAAAGCTATATAAATAACAATACCAAAGTAATAACAAAACGACGTTGATCCAATAACTCGAATTAAAAAAAACATAAACAATTCAATGAAACATGAGACAAAAAATTAAAATTCCCACTAAACATATGGCGACATGACACTCATAAAGAAGACGGTTCCCTTAAAATCACGTAAAGCATTCATTGGGAAGTATGAATCAAAGCATCCAATTTTCATTTGAGTCTTGCAAGCCTCTCCCCATTTTGTTGTAACCAATAAGTTCCTTCAACTCATCACATGATTAACATCACACCAATCAGTCCATGAATAATGATGAATTCTAGGAAAGTTAGAAACATTCGGCCAAACTTCATCTTGTATATTCAAAAAGTCAACACTAAGAGTAAAAAATCCATAGCTAATAAACATCAATAGTTCATCTTTTACAACCATTACATGTCCTTGGCAAAACATGTTTCAAGGATGTTGAGGAAAACGTATCTTCTTAAACGTCTTGTTGTTCACATCGAATGAAATAACCACATGAAAACCACCATTCCATGGTTCCTTTACGATGAAGAACAAAGAAACCTTACAATAGGTACCAGTTAAAAGAATTTGTATTGAATTGATTGTTTTTTAGGAACTTAATCTATCTTCAAATATTTTTGTTCCTAGAGTAAATAAAAGCATCTAGTTTTTGTTTGCTACAATTTATGTGCAAAAGCTTATAATCATCATCACAATTGGTGTACTTCCCAATAGCATCATTAAGGTTCCTATAAAAGCTATTACCATCTTATGTTGTTATGTTTTTGTAAATAATAGAAATTGGGTTCCAAAGGAATTATTCACGTGTGGATCTTATACCAACACATAAAATGCCTAAAGGTTAGATAGTATGAAGAGATCTTAAGGATTCACTAGGAAAGGGCTGGTAATAGTGAGTGAAGTTGTTGAAACGGTGGACCTGGACTAATATGACCGATAGATGCGGTTGAATAGATAATCATAATCATTCATGGATCTGATGATGCTGTCATACGCCAAGCACGCATGTTAATGAATGTTGATGATGATAAAGTAACAACTACTCCTTACAAACAGTTTGGGAGCGAGCGACTGATTTGGCAGCATTCTTAATAAAAATCTCGATTATGATATAATCACTTGCAAAAGCATCCATCGAAACGAGTATCTATAAGGAGCATGTAGCTGTAAAAGTAATGATAGTGATAAAAGAAGCCATCGACACATGTCATAAAATCTTAAGGTTTCATATAATAATAGATGTTTGAATAAGGTTATAAATAGGCATATTATTGGACAATATGGCTATCAAAGTTGGTATAAACCTTTAAAAATATGAGGTAAGTTATGCACCTATACATTTAGATCGTTATTAAAGTTAAAAAATAGATTAATGGATAAAAATTCGAGGAAGTTAGTGGTTCTCTAATGATGATTTGAAAGTTCCATATTTTTAATAAAATTAAGCAATATGATGTTAGAGGATACATCACGTTACACCCAGATTTTCAACATAAATCAGAAAAATAGATCGAAGAAATAATGAGACGTACCTAACGGAGGGTCGCAACAAAGTGTCCCCTTGATCGATTGTGACAACCCAAGCTTTCAGGTTAACCTCTCCTCCTTAACCTAACCTCTCTCCGTTATATTATGATTAATCAAATTATTATTAACCAAATTTTTATCATAAATAATAATGATTTATTATCATAATTTCCAACTAAACATAATTAACTTACAATCATTAATTATACTTAATTAACCTAAAAATGCAATAAGGGAGATCTATAAGGACCTTTGCGCAAATATATCTTTTGACAAACCCTTATACCGTAACTCCACTCCTCCCCTCGGCTTCACGTTTTCACAACCCTAATCTTTCATCCTTTGACGACAGCCTTCTCCCCACCGCAGCACCTTTCTCAGCATTGCTCGGCAACTTGCAACTCCGATGACTCACGTAGTAAATCGCAACCCTTCGCCTATCGGTATGTCCTTTAAATTCCATACGATCGGTTTCGCTTTTCGGCTATCGTTTCGGTTGCGGTCTTAGTGGTTTGATCTCGTGTTTCCCGTGCGGTTGTGTCCTCTGCCGGTTATGTGCACAGTGTGAGCGTCGTGCGATCGGTCTTTGGGTTTCGGTCGTGGTTCCTTTAGAAGTGGGTGCGGGTTTATTATGTACATATGTGCAGTTACATATGTATATGCAGTGTGTTTTTTAGTTGCAGGGGATGGCGCATGGGGGTGTTTGATTCCATGTCGTATGTATGTGCTCAAGGTGGGCGGCCGTGAGGTGTTATCGTGGTGCGCATGTAATGCGTATTTGGATGACAGTCATGTATGTTGTGCTTTCGATGTAGTATGCTTTCAAGCGATGTATATGTATTCTATGCATGGATATTTTTTGTTTTGTATGGATGTTCGATAGGGGTAACCGTGGGGATGATGGTTGGGGTTTGGCCAAAGAATCGTGGGGGTGTGTGTGTGTTTTGATTTTATTTTTGCAGTGGTGTGGTGAGTGGAGATATGTGGGTTAAACTTGGGTAGGTCGATGGGTTGTTTGCTACCGGATTCAAGTCTGTGAGTGGGGTATGCATTAGGTGGGTATGCATACATTGCATGAATATGAGGATTGGTGGTATGGGTGTGGTGGCATGGTAGTGTGGGTCATAATGCGTATGTGACCTTAATATTATAAGGGTTGTGTGATATAGGTATAATATGTGCTATATTTATATAAAATGTATTGTGTGTGTAATGTATTATGGGTATGTATATATATGTACGTAGTGGTGTCTGAAGTAGGGTATGTAAAGATTTCCTTAGACATGTTAAAGGTATGTCTTTAGGCGGTAAGATATGTGGGCTTAAGATATAAAGTCACGTACCCAAAATATAATAAGAGCATTTATAAGTATAATAGCGTATACGCGAGAGTAATCAAGTTTACATGTTTGCGTGAGTTGTGTATGACTGTGCTTGTTGATGATTTGGGAGACATCGATAACCTGCATCGTAATCGAGCCGTGAAACACGAAACCATACAACTCTTAAATTAATAATAAATAATTAATGTTAATTATATATTAACTGAAATTGAGGTTATTTGAAAACCTAATTTCCTATTCTCTGCATTACCTTGTTGCTGTGCTTTTGAGGTTAGTTCTCAGCCCCACTTTACTCATACTCTTTTGGGGGAGAGAAACATGTGTTTTGAAACGTATTTTCATTTGATCAGTATTATTGTAATTATCACTTGTTTACTAGTGCTATGCCAACTTAAGTCCTCACTTTCAAACTGTTAATTTACGTATTTTAGCGAGGTAATTCTGAGTAGATCTACTGGGTTTGACAAACCCCACCCGGGCTAGTCGCGCTAGCATGACTGCACGTCAAACGGGTGTTTAATTGAGCTAATTTCTGTTGCTGTGGCCTGGTAACCACAGCCGAGGCCTTCATTTACATTATCAACTTCGGTTGCGAACTTCATACACTATGTAACTTGTTAAGTATACTAGCTATCTACTGATATTACTTTGTTTACTGTATTTGTTTTCTATTATGTATTGTTTATCAAAACCTGTGAACTCAACAACCCTGTGTTGACACTTTAGCATGTTTCTTTCAGGATCTTAAGATGCGCATGATTAGGATCATCTCACCATTGCATTCATCATTGTTGGGTCGAATGAACAGCTTAAACTTTCTACAAATTATATTTTATTTGGTTTGCGCGTGTATTCGCCATCTAAATTATGAAATATTACGCTTCCGCAATTATTTTCACGATTACGTTACTAACTCTGTTTTTGGGAATTTCCATTATTAATGAGCAATTATGTTCTGTAATTAATGTGTTGTTTGGTGTAACTAGTGGCTGAGATCCTAGTTTGTCACGCGCCTAACGTTAATACCCCGTTTGTGGAAATTGAGGGTGTGACAGATTGGTATTAGAGCCAATGGTGCAGGACCATTGAAGGGGGTTCAATGCAATCAGTTTCATAATGAAGAGAGACTTAGAACACTTAACAGATCAAATAGGGAACGGGAACCTTTGTATGATACTAAGGAACACAAGCAAACAAAGTGAGACAGAACTAAGAACAACACAGAATGGTTTTCAAGGATTAAGTATATTGCTCTAAAGTTCTTTTACAAGTGTTACAAAAGCATAGAAATAAAATACAAGGACCTGAGATACTTTATACTACATCCTACAGCCGACCATACTTTAAAGGCCAACTGGAAACACTAATCTAGACAACAAGATCAATGGAAAGTCAAAAGGCAGATTGCCTTTTGACTAGTGACTATGACATGCCATAGCTCACATCCTAATATATTACAAAAAGGATAAAAGTACATAAAGTAGAAAGTTACAGACTCAAGAACCATAATCTACAGTTTCCTAAATCATGAACCTTTTCACCAACTTGTGTAAGTTGGTGAGTCTTTAAAGTGGCAACAGAAAGTTGGTCAGCTTTCTGTAAAAGTAAATCAGAGAAAGCATGTCTTCTCTGTCTTAGGAAGAAATCCATCTTCTATCTTCATGGCTACGGAAGACTTTGTCTCCTAAGCTTCGAAAGACTTCATCTTTGCCTTCTGAAGATTTGGCCTTTGGCTTCGGAAGATTTTACACATAGAGTATTTTCTATGCAGTGTGTAAAACTTTCGCAGTAACTTTCACCATGCACAAAGTGCATGCATGCAGGAAGCACCTTGACTGTTTTGGGTGCATCAGCCTTTTCCATATTCCTTTCAAACTCCCCCTAGGCTGATGCTACCAAAACAGAGAGGATGCTTAATAGTTTGCAGTCCTCATGTCTGGATTAGTAGTATAGATCCAGGATAGAATTGGTCTTCCTGATGCAAGAGGCTCTACTTGAATGGGGTTGATTGAACAACCTCTTAGTGCACTTCCTCAGGATGTTATTACTCATCCTGAGGTGTTGAGGAGGATGCCTTGGACTTATTTTTCTTCCTTTTGTCCCTTCTGATGGCCATCCTTTTCCTCAATCTATATTTCAACTGAGGAGTATGGCCTGCAGCACCAGTTGAGCTTTCTTTGTTCTCCTCAGTTGGGTTCTTCTTCCCCATTTGTTCAGGATCAGAGGATTCAGAACTCTGCTGTGGGTTAGAAGATGAAGTTGGCTTGGATGTAGCTTCAGGATCAGGTTGTGTTGTCTCTTGTGGTTCAACCTTCACCTCAACTTCAGGTTCAGCTTGACTTGGTGGAGTATGCAAGTCTACCAGCTGACCTTCGTTTATCTTCTGCTTGATCCTTCTGATATGCTCATCCATTGTGGATAGAGACATAGGACCAAGTCTCCTTTCAGAGAACCCATACAGCTTCAAGAAGCTCACCATCTTTAGTCTGTCAGCAGACTTCATTTCTTGTGCTCTGATGGTGGCTCTTGTTTTAGCAGCCTCCTCTCTCATTTTCCTCTTAACAGCTTTCCTTTGAGTTTAAGCTTCTTCATCAAGCTTTTTAGGTATTCAAACTCAATGTATTCATATGAGAGAGGGTTGAGAGCTGCTGCCTGATAGAGGCCTGTGGCACTCAGATAAGCTATCATTTTCTGTCTTTCTTGATCTTTGCTTATCTGAGTTTGTTCTTGTTGTTTAGCCACAACCTCTTTCTCAGGGCTTTCTTGAACTGGAGAGAGGATAAGAGCTTTTTGAAGTTTCTTTCTTCTTCTATCTTCCTTGATTTTAAGGAGCGGTTTTGCAGCCTCAGTCTCCTTCCTCTCTTTGTACAACTCTCTGTCTGCCAGTTCATCTAATTTTGCCAAAGGGAGAGAGATGATTTCATCTATATTGTAATTTCTTAGTCCCAGATAGTTCAATATGGAGTGATGAAGATTGTCCTCCCCTGCACTGTGGCAGACAGTGCCTTCTCCCCATCCATGGTGACCTCTTGGCAGGTCCGCCAGAATTTCAATAGATGATCCTCATAGAGAGGAGGATCAATGGTGATGGAGGTGAAGTAGTTGGTCAAAGAAAAGAAACAGCAAACCTCTGAGAAAGCAGGATCATTATCAGAATTCAACAGAGCAACCTGATTGTGTTGCCTGTGAAGTTGCATGGAGAAATCGGGTTGGTTTTTACGATTTTGGTTGGCCATTTGAGTAAGCTTCGTCGTGAAGGAAGATAAGAACAAGGGTGGTTTGTGCGTGAATTTAGGTTACAAAGAAGTTGTAGATGAAGAGAGAAAAGTGAAAGAGGGGGAAACCGTTGGGTATTTATATAAAATGAATTTGAGACAAAGTTAATGCGAAATGATAAACTTTGAAATCCAGATGTCGGTCCCACCTCTGAAAAAGTTCTCAAAAGTAGTTTTCTTGGAAGTCGAAAATCTTCCAAAGGTAATTTGGCTTCGGAAGTTTTTGATAAAAGCTTCCGAAGCCAATTTGGCTTCAAAAGATATTTCTAAGAGTTTTGACAATTTTGCTTCGTAAGAAAAATACTTAAAGAATTTTTCACTTCTGAGACATAATTACTTTCGAAAGAAAGTTGTTTTTCAAGAGCATATAAGTACTTATGAGTAAATTTAGCTTCGGAAGATATTGTAAAAATTTCTTACGAAGGTAAATTGTCATAAGTAGTTATTTGATGTTAAAGACATAATTTTCTTCCGAAGGTAATTTAATATCTTCCGAAAAGAAACATGTTCAAGAGCCTGGAACGCTCTGATACCAATTGCCGGACCGTTGAAGGGGGTTCACCGCAATCAGTTTCATAATGAGGAGAGATTTAGAACACTTAACAGATCAAATAGGGAACTCGAACCTTTGTATGATACTAAGGAACACAAGCAAACAAGTGAGACAGAACTAAAAACAACAACACAGAATGGTTTTCAAGGATTAAGTATATTGCTCTAAAGTTCTTTTACAAGTGTTACAAAAGTATAGAAATAAAATACAAGGACCTGAGATACTTTATACATCCTACAGCCGGCCATACTTTGAAGGCCAGCTGGAAACACTAATCTAGACAACAAGATCAATGTAAAGTCAAAAGGCAGATTGCCTTTTGACTAGTGACTATGACATGCCATAGCTCACATCCTAATATATTACAAAAATGATAAAAGTACATAAAGTAGAAAGTTACAGACTCAAGAACCATAATCTCCAGTTTTCTAAAGCATGGACCTTTTCACCAACTTGTGTAAGTTGGTGAGTCTTTAGAGTGGTAGCAGAGGTAGATCAGAGAAAGCATGTCTTCTCTGTCTTCGAAAGAAATCAGTCTTCTATATTCATGGCTTCGGAAGACTTTGTCTCCTAAGCTTTGAAAAACTTCATCTTTGGCTTCGGAAGATTTGGTCTTTGGCTTCGGAAGATTTTACACTTAAGAGTATTTTCTATGCAGTGTGTCAAACTTCCAAAGTAACTTCCACCATGCACAAAGTGCATGCATGCAGGAAGCACCTTGATTGTTTTGGGTGCATCAGCCTTTTCTATATTCCTTACAAATGGTTATAGCAAACTAAAATAAATTGCATTTCATTTGCATTGCATTTAGACTATAACCTGATGCCTTACATGCACATAGACATGTTTAGCTTCATTAGTTACATGCACATAGACATGTTTAACTTGCTGGATAGCTTGCTTTGCAGAAATGGCTTCATCTTCTTCTGCACCTTTTTCTTTTTCTCGGGGAATGAGACCCATTTACTATGATTCCATACCTGCACCTACGAGTACACCAACAATCAATGATTCATCATCCTTACTTTTTTCAACATAACTAACATAAAAAAATGTATGATTATATAGGGTTGTCATGAATTGTTTCTGAATAAATAAGTAAATAAGTAAACCTTTATTTGAAGGAAATAATATCTTCTACGTCTGAATTGATGAATAAACTAGAAACTACATACGATTTTAAAACCGAGTATCCTTTTGATATTATATTAATAGATGGTCTTATAATGGAACTCACAACTTAATATTAGATAATTTGTAAAGTAAGTATGAATTGTAATGAGAATAAAGTAAAAGGAACTAAAAGTAATAAAATACAAGTTAACGAACCAAACGATATAGAAAATAATACTGTTAACGAAAGTGGAGAAAGAGAACAAACCCCCAAATGTCTTGAACTTTCCAAATGGTAAGATAAGGACGACATTATGTGCGTCTGGATTATTGAGTAGATACTCGTAGAGCTGCTTAGCATAATCATCCCATAAAGTAATGAATATTTTAAGCCCCTAACACATATTGGAGAAATAAAATTAAAATATGCAAGAGGTTCGAAGGAAAAATAAGTATCATAACTGATATCTCACTCCAAAATTTTTCATATAAAAGTTAAGCTTGAAAGCTTGTTTTCCATTCGTGGTGATGATATCTTTAATCTTGTAATACCTCACTACTAAACCAATGACATCTAAAAAATTAAGAACATGTGTAAATAATCGTTATATAATATTGAGGGATCTATGATTTACACAACATTAAAGTTAATGTATAACGTAAATATAACTGAGAATTAAATACTCATACCTATGCTACCTGATTCCGAGATAGTTCGTTCCAAAATTGATTAAAAACCGGTGAAGGAAAAACCATATATTGGGCCATTGAAATCGGTGCACTTTGTGATCTTGGTGTTGTAGTATAGGCACGCCTTAAGCGGGTTGTCATCATATTTAAAAGCAGCAGAGTTATCATTGAAGATGGGTTTCTTGATAATCAAAGTAGCCATCTCACAAAGAAATCTTTTAAATCTAGTAAACTATTTGTGCAAAACACTGGCCTAAAGTTTATTACCCTGCAAAGAAGACATGAACTTATGATAGTATAATTATATTAACTAATAGTGACAAACACTGAAAAATGGAATTGTTTAGGAATACCTCTTCATCAACTAAAATCATTTTAATGGAGAACATATGTGATGGATTCTTAAACATTGGTTGCCTCGAGAGTTAATTAAGTTAAGATACTATATGAATGTTTGGTTACCAAAAATAACTTTTGAAAATTTACTCCTATTAACTTCTCAAAGAAGTAACTTATTAACCCTTTAAAATCATTTTTTTAAATTTTTTCCAAACATACTTATTAATTTATTAATTTTTTTAAAAGTTAATAAATCAAAAGTTAATCAAAAAGTTGGTTTGCGGACCATATATTCATCACTTTTGAATTTAAATTCTTTCTTTAGAAAGTGATAAGATCAACAACAACCGAATCACTTTATGTGCATGTTTGGGATTGTTTATTTTCTCTCAACTTTTGACTTATTAACTTCTCAGAAGTTAATAAATCAAAAAAAATGTTTAGCAAATCCAAAATAACTTTTCCAACTGATTTTTTATATAAGGTAAAAAGGAAGTTTTGAAAAGTAAGTAAAAGATTACTTATCGACTTTTGAAAACTCCTTTTGATCCAATTTCTATTATACCCCTTTAATATCTCCTATTAACTCCTATCATTTTTAAAAACATATTTTTTTTGATTATTTTATAACATTTTAATTTATAAATTAATCCAAACATTTTTTTTAAAACTCTTTCTAAAAAGTTATAAATTAATAAGTAATTTTTATTAAAAGTTTGACTCACTTAAAATAAGCAATCCCAAACATGGCCTGTATGTTTCTTCACATTTTCTCCAAATAACTGTGATGGTGAGAAACCCTAACTTGCAGCAGTAAAACCCTCCCTCTCATGTCATGATTCATCTGGACAAGGAGAAGTGCAAGAACACTCAATCGAATACGTCTTTCAGATCTCTGCTTGCATTTAAGCCTCGTCAACTCCTCATTGCTCGCCATAATCCAACACCAACGATCACGGCCTCTGCTTCTGCCTCCAAGGACAAAAACAGCACCAAAATCGCATCGGAAATGAAAGCAAATCTTCACGAACTCATACTTGATTACCTCCATCGCAACGGATTCTCCAAAACCCTCAAACGATTTTACTCAGAAGCTCGGATTGAGGTACTTACTTATCTGTTTCATCTGTGTGTCTGAATGCATCTGTTTACCTGTATACACTAGCCCAATTTTGGGATTATTGCTCCTTGAAAGGTATGATGATATTAACGACCAGATAATCAGTAAATTAGGCGTCTAAAGTTAAAAACAAATTTATCTCATTAACGAATTTTGAAATGATAATCGAATGTGCTTACTCTGATGATCAGAAATCAATTGCAAACGTCTTTAGCTGATAATTAAGACTTTATATAAAAATTTAATCAAACATAAAACCTCCTAAATCATCTATCCAAAAATGTAGATAATTATGAAACAATATAATCTCTATTATCGTGTACGACGGACTAATTAGTTATAAAAATTATTCGGTAAAAGTTTTTCGGGTACTGTATCAAAAGTGTCTGTTTGAGGTATTGACATACAGAAGCTTGAAGGCAGACAACTGATATTGCTAGAAATATTTAATGGGTAACCTGTTCCTTTAAAGCTAATATTTTTTATTTTACTAGAAACAAAACCGAATTGAACTGTTCTTAAGAAAATGGTTGAAATTGTCACTAAAAAACCAAGTTGTAGCGCTTATTCTGGATCTCATGGTAGGCAAGTTAGATCAGAGGAACAAATGCGAAAACATCTAATGATATAATCTCATGGTCGCTATTATAAAGTTGATGTCTTTTAATATTTGATATAAACAAATTTATCAACTCTTAACCCCCTTTTGCTTTTCACTGCGACACTGCTTGTTACGTCTTAGTGTTTGTGACTTTAACAATGAAAGTTTTAATAATCATTTTCTCTTTTCTGTAGACTGATTCCTGGAAGGCTTCTTCGCTTCATTTGGAGGACATGTTCTGCAAACATAATGCCTGGTAAGACCAGAAAAGAAAGCTACAGCACCTTGCAGTTATGACTAAAACAAGCTGTTATTATTATGCATTGTTCTTAAAAAATGTTTTAAACACTTGAACCGTTGTCTATAGTCCAAAAACGCATAGGTTCCAAATGTTTTCATTAAATTGTGAGTGTAATGTCGATCATTATTACGGTATTACCCAAATTATAAGTTATAACTTGATGGGTCGTTTATGTAAATAATCTAAAGTTTGTGTTTAGAGTCCATTATGTAAATATGTAAGGTCAAAGGGCCATAGTGTTAGAAAACAAAAGTTGGAAACTGACCGTATGTAAAGGTGCGACATTTGGAAGGCATTGATTATGTAGGGTTCATAGTTGTCGATAGCGATGATCCACTCGCTATAGCGCGCTATGCAACGTATAGGTCGTATATTGCTATTGGTAATAGCGACTTATTTATTTATTTATTTATTTATTTTATCATAAATATAAATAGTGATTATTTGTTTTAGGCTTTTATAAAGAAGCAGGATTTTGTGCTATTTTAGCTGAATATTTATATTTTGTTTCTACTGGTGTATCGATAAATAGGAAATAGCGGTCGTTATTTACCTCTGTTCGTTATATAGCATATAGGTAGCTTGTCGCTATTAATGCACTATTATAATTGAACAACTTAGCTAAATTTAGTCCAAAGCCCTCTTCTGCTATTTACGACCATGGTAGGGTTACATACCCAAAACGCAAACAAGTCTATAATAATCACAATTCACAATACGTCCAAACAATCATATATTTAAAGTGCTAGTATTCAAATTAGTGTTTGTTTATCAATTGTTTAATCAATCTAGGCAACACAAATCTCTAAACCCTTAGATAATGTGTGTGAGGCCTCCTTTCTCTTCTATTTGGTTCAGAGTTGTTCCATTTGGTTCAAAGTTTATAATCTGCTAAAATAAGCAAGTCTATGTAAATGAAACATGGGATGCTTATAAGAAAAATAAGATGCAAAATTTAATATACTTTTGTGGTATGGTTGGTTACTTCATACTTTATATTTGAACATACGTGGGTGTCAAAATTCGTTGTATGGTTGGTTACTTCATACCTTCATATTTTAACATATCTTAGACCGTTTGTTTTGACCAAATTCTCATCTTATTGAGCTTCTGTTATGCAGCGATGTTGATAGTAATAAGAACATGTGCAAGAAACCAGGTAATTTGGTCAAACCTTGACTACAATATATTGTTTGTTTGAGGGGCTATTTCTACCTGTATTTACAGATAGATTGATTTGGGTTGTTGTTTAATCTCACTAATCTCAAACGTGTGAAATTAAATTTTTAGCAGAAAGGGGAATGGGTCAAATGGGTTGAAAGTTATTTTAGAACAAAATTTTATTCCATACAACTTTCAAAATTGTTTTATTTAAAGATCTAAGTTGAGATTACAATACTTGGTTTTAAAGATCTGAAGTAGTTCATCATTTATTTATATCAACACGTTTTAACCTGAAACAGTTTAGACCAGTTACCCAACACGTTTAGACCAGTTTTGTATGTACGACATTGGTCTTAAATCTTTTGTTCAACAATTTAATGTTAGGAAATAATGAGGCTACGGAAAAAGAGAAAGTATGCCCTGCCAATGAGGAAACTACCACCAAGAAAAAGAAGAAAAAGGTTATTGTTGAGAATGACGATTGTGCTATTAAACATAAATCAGAAGTCACTGATAAAAAGATAAAGGAACCTAGTGAGAATTTGGGTCAACTATCAGAAGATATTATAGTTGATGAACAAGAAACTAAACCAAAAAAGAAAAAATCCAAGCATGATTTGGTTTCATCAACTAATGATGCAACAAATGGGTTGAAAATAGATGATTTAACCAAGAAAATTAAGGACAAGAAGAAAAAGAAAATTGAAGAAGTTAAATTAGAGCCATCTAATACGAATGAAAAAGAATTGGGTACTGAAGTTGCACAAAAGGAGAAAAAGAAGAAAAAGAAGCTGAAAACTGATGAAAATGGAACTATTCAGCCAGATGCTACTAAAAAGGAGAAAAAAAGTTCCAAGAAAAGAAAAAGAGAATCTTCCAATGAAAATGAAAATGAAAATGAAAATGGATCTATTGAGATGGCAATTACTGAAGAATCCAAGCACCAAAAGACTGAAACTTACAAAGAAGAAAAGAGCATAAAGGAGATAATCAATGCTCAAGAAACATCTAATAAAAGGTTCGATGGAGAGACAAATGGGAAACTTGAAATAGATGGAGTAAAGTCCAAGAAAAAACAGCGTAATGTTCCAGTGGAGGTACCAGTGCGTATTTTATCATTTTAATCTTTGCTTATTTGTAGAGGTAAACTCTGGAGATGGGTTTGGTTAATGGTACAAATTGAGTAATTTGTTTTGTTATGAATCGAAATCTAGAATGTTTTGGGCTGGGTTTTGGCTTGACCTCAAACATTTTTTGTTGAAGTTTATTAAATTTTATATAATTTGTTAGCGTGTAAATACTTCTAAGAGTTGTATTATTATAATAGTAGCATAAACAAACTGATTTATGATGCTCTATGCATAGGAAATGCATTTTGGGCAACATGTTTGACTCTTGTAGTCTTTTGATCAATTCCTTTTGTAAGCTATTATTTTAATACAATAGTTTGACCATTTAAACCTGACCCAATTCGTCCCCTTCATCAGAAAAATAGTTAAATTCACAATATGTAATTTTTTGATTAATCATTTACAATGTATAAAAACAAAAGAGATTGGTGTTTTTGCAGCCAAAGACAGTCAATGCATTTCAAAGGGTGAAAATTGATGAAGTTGAATTTGCTCAAGATAAATTGCAAGATAACTCATATTGGGCAAAGGTGATGTTTATTGTGTTATGCACAAATTTCAACCACTTTAGAAAAACAAAAAGTAAGACTTTGATGTATCGCTAACAATCTTAATGTGCATAATGCAGGATGGTGCAGAGATCGGTTATGGTGCTAAAGCACAAGAAGTTTTAGGTCAAGTACGAGGGAGGTATGTTTAGTTTCTTCAAGCTTTAATTCCTTTTCGGAATGATATAGAATTGGGCAGGTAATGTTATTCGTTCAACCCTGGTTAGACATATTGATCTATCTATGACTGTAGATTTGTTTTTAGCAAGATGTGGTAATTTCAACCCCTTTGCCTAAAAACAAGTTGATTTGGATTGCATTAGATTTTCTAACGGGTCAAGAGGGCTATGTTTTAAGACATAGATTAAGCAAAAACAAGTCAGCAAGTGTGTAAATCATAAAAAGTGTTTTCAAATGCTTAAAATCTTATAAATTACTTTATTAATAAAATTAAATTACTAATGTAACAATATAATTATAATCTGAGTTAGTACATTAACTATTTGTACAATAGAAAAGGAAAAAAATGCAGAAGGTCTGCCCAACCTTAGTTAAAAGTTATCCGTCTTGACTTTAATTTGTTTCTACCCAAATCCTGATAGACAACATGTTTGACCCATCTATTCTGCCACCTCTAGTAATGCTTTACTTAATAGTTACACCATCATATTTAATTAAATGCTCAAACCAAAAAACATGGAAAATCTCTACTATTTACATACCATAAATATATGGATTTCTACGTAACAAAACGTAAGGAAATCAATTAACCAGCAGTTGTAGCCTTGTTGACAAACATTTCAATTAAATGTACATTGCTCTACTAAATGTACATAAAGTACAAAATATAGCATGAGAATATGATTAGAACCTGGTAGAACATTATTGTTGGACTTGATCCTGGTTGTGGTTAAAAATTTAATGTGACTGATAGTTAAAGTTTGGGTTGTAGGTTTCTGTGTAGTTTTGGAGACTTGGAGTTTATTTGTTTTGGTATTGTTTGATATCTTGCTTGGTTTGTTTATCAAAACATTTTTGATAGTTTATTAGTTAGGTCTGTAATTAATTAAAGCAACCGATATTATAAACAATACCAAAGTGAACCCGACAAGATTCGGGTTACAAACAATGCAAACGTAGGCTAATAATTATCTACTAATGAGATGATTATACCTTGCGGTTAATGAATATACCGTTTGAGACACCATGGGCTCAACGATTTGGATGCTAGAAATGAAATGAAGACGTGTTGGGATGCAAGAAGTCGCAGCTTGGTGGATCGGGTAACGGGTCACGATTGGGGTCTTTGGTTTGGGATGCACTATTCAAGGTAAGTTACTATTGTCCAAATATGAAGAAAGGATCAAAGATCATGATAAGAAAGAGTCATTAAGGTAAGTTACTATTGTCCATATATGAAGAAAAAGAAATACAAAAGCAAGATGAGCTCGGTTATGATGGGTATGGATGAGGATGTAAGTCTGGCAATTCTTATCGTGGCAGAGGTCATGGAAGATGGAATTGTAGAGAAAAGTGCGGACATGGTGGAGGTTTTGGGTGCTGGAATTTGAGACAAAATTGAATTGAAGTGTTATGAGTGTAGAAAGTATGGACACTTTGCTTATGAGTGTCCTAATTGGAATGGAAAAGAGGAAGAGACAAACTTGATGCAAGCCAAGGAAGATGATCACCGACCCTACTTTAGAATTAAGGGGGTGAATGTTGGACTTGATATTAGGTTTCTAGGTAGTTTTGGAGTTTTTGAGTTGATTTGTTTTGGTATTGTTTTGGTCTTTGATGTGGTGTCATCTTTTATTTGGTTAGTTTATTTTGGTAGAAGACTGGAGTTATTTAAGGATGGTAGTGATTTTCTAGTATTAGGTATCTTGGTGGGTAAGTTTTGAGTTCCCTATCAGTAGAGATTATAGGGTATTGTAGTTGAGGAAAGTCTTTGATTAATAAAAAGGAGTCAGGGTTGTCCCTCAAAAAATATCGTTGTCTAAATTTTAACTTTTCATGAAAATTTTTTCAGAATTTTAATGCTTATTCACTTGCCTCAAAAAGTCAAGATGCTAGTTTGTATGATCTAAACATTTGCAGCCAATCTCTATAGTTGTAAGCAATTTTTGATCCTCGTAAGCTGACACAGTAAAAAAGCATACGACTATATGAAAGTTAAGCATATGACTATATGAATGTTAAAATAAAATATTTTCTATGTACTAAGAAATTGAGACCAAACTCTTTTTTATACATGTCCATTAAGTTGACCAGACGACTATCAATCATAATGCATTTTAAATACCAAAACATTTAAAATCCAACTTTCAAGCTGATCGAACCAAGTATAGAGTCAAATTTAAAGGGTAAACTAACTTATTATTCTAATTTAGGATCAAGAAAACTTAAAACAAAACCAATAAGCCAATCACCAAGACACCAACCAATTACCGCAGTCAAATCACAATGACAGGTTTATAAACATATCTAAACACCTCCCCCATACATGTACTTTTGGATTTAATGCAATAAAAAAATTGTGGCTTACATTGAGCTATTGTTATGTTTTTGTCCCTTTAAATCAACTACTATGTATAATGAATTTGACTCATAGCCTTATGTTAAAATTAAAACAATAAGCAAAGAATATAAAATTTGAAGAAAATTTATTAAGGAAACTCTACCTGATTCAAGCCGGTCAAATAAACATATTAAAATCACCTAAATAACCCATGAAGAGGGAGAGACCTTTAGCTGGTCTTTGACATCAGCAAAGACCTCAGCTTCGACTCTTTAATTTCTTCCTGGTTCCAAACCCTAAAAATCAGATTCATTGATTTTGGCAGTGTTATAAAAATCGCGACCAGCCTCCGATTAGTCGTCGATTAATTGCTAATCGGAGGTTGGCCGCTTCGATTTCACCAAATCGAAGATCCTAGGCGCTAATCGGTCAAATTTGGTCAAATTCGGACCAAATCGTCCTAATCGGCGGTGTTCCGACGATGAGAACGGCCGGATTTGCTGATTCCGGCGCAGAGCTCCGACGCTGGTGACTGAAACGGGAGGAGATGGAACGACGGGGATGATGTGTTGTTTAAAATTATTTAATAAAGTTTAGTTATTTTAACATTTAACCCCCTCCATATTTACCAATTTACATTTTATCCCCCTAACTTGTAATTAATACATAATTAAGTATAAGATTAATGTTATAGATACATAAATTTGTAAAATTATACACAAAAGTCCGATTCGATTAATTCCGATTAATCGCTAGTCGGTATCACACTGCCCGACTAGCACCTAGCGATTTCTACAATACTGGATTCTGGTAAACTTAAAATCGCAAAAAAAAAAAAAAAAAAAAACACTCAACAGAGGCTGACTTACCGTTGGAAGCAACGATGTTATCGTCAGCCTCTTCATCTTCTTCGTGATTGTTGTAATATGAGAAAAAATCGGAGAGAGAAGAGGAGAGTGAAGATGAGGTTCGTGATTGTTGTAATATGAGAAAAAATCGGAGAGAGAAGAGGAGAATGAAGATGAGGGCTGTAAAAAGATTTTCTCTCTCATGTAAACGCGTAGCAAAGAAAAGGTGAAAAGGTTGTGCCTGATTTTCTTATGAAGCTATATTGCAACAAATCTTCTTTTTCTACAACATTGCTTCTATGATCTTAGGAGTGCGGGCCGCCATGGCCCAAAAGATTGTTTAAAGATAACTTCTTAACTTTATTAATTAAACTTTGCACATTGTTGACCCAACAGTGAAACTAGTGGTGGAAAAATGTATGGGTGGACTAGGGATGGCAGACTAATCTAAACCCAAAAGGAAAACCTGAAATGTTCGGGAGGGATATTCGAGCATAAAATTAGTTTCAAAAACTTTCATGGTTTTAGGACGGGTATGGTATTAACTAATACCAGCTTGACAATCTGTACCTATTTACTTGCATAAAAACCAAATATATTAAAATATTAATATCTTATATATTCTTAAGAATATAATAAATAGTATGTGAGAAGTTAGGAACTTGAAATTATTAAAAATATAACTTTGATAGAAATGTAGTTGAATTTAAAATTGGATTTCACATAATGGGCATCAAAAGTTCAAAAAAACTTATTTTTAACCACATGATCATAAATGGGTATACTCGTAAGCCTGATGGGTATAGTGTCCCATTGTCATCCGTAGTTCAGATGGGTTTGGTAATGGATTGCAATGGGTAGGCCAGAAACAACTTTTGCTGCAATCGTAATTAGTGTTAAAAAACGAAAACAGAGTTTTATCATTTCATAATCTATAATTTTATTAAGAATGATTCACGATGTTTTATTTATTAGATAAGTATATTTTTATTGTGACTTATGACCTGTTTAACCTATTTTGCTTGTTTCCTTTAAGTTTTAATCTTTTGGTCCCATCTGCTCATTGGAAATAAAAGATGACCCAACTCAACCATTCAAAAGTATTGGCTAACATTGCCACTTTATTAGAACCACCCAATAATCGTGTCAGATCTTAAGTGATTCGGGTTTTTTAATCTTTTTCGTGATTTGCAGGGATTTTCGGCATGAGAAGACAAAGAAGAAGCGTGGAAGCTACAGAGGAGGTCTTATCGACCAAGAATCACACTCCATAAAGTTCACTTATTCTGATGAAGATTGATTTTGGAGGTCCGCCATTTTGACTTGTCATTTGTACGAATCAAATGCTACCTCTTTTAAAATATCACAAGATGTTCAGTTTTATAACTTCATTTGCCTTCTTGGCTTTTTTGTTTCTAAATATATACACTAGTGTGGTCACACTAGAGGATGACCACATCAACTAATTTATATATTTTGTGGTCACACTAGAAGATGACAACATCAACATTAACTTGACCTCAACATCGAAGCCCAATGGTAAGGCTCGATACCCGAATATCTAACATTTGTTTTCCAGGTTCTTTGATTTCTTCATGTTTCTTCATTTTTTTTGTTCATTTTCATCGTTTTTTCTTCGATTTCTGTTGCCTCTCAAACCCCTTGGAATGGGTAGATTATTAAATTTCAATATTTCTTTTGCGAGGTTAACATGGATCTGTTGTTGACGATGATGCTGCATCTGAATCATATTGTTCTGTAGATTATCATCTAAGTCCCCGTGGCGTTTGGCTGAAATATTGCTTTTCTCTTTCCATGCTCCTGCTTCGTATGTAGATTTTTGCGTCCTATTTAATATCATGGCTAGAAGCTTGTGTATAGTGCGAGTTGAATAAATATGTAGTAAATAACTACTAATGATGATTTTAAATAAATTAAATTTTTATTTTTAAAAATAAAGTCAAGTTTTAATATCATGAAATATTTATGAAATATGAAAAAAAAAAATTTATATATACAGAAATAAAATTTAATAAACAAGAATATTAAAAAACGTAAAATAATAAACATACATATTACAGATGTAAATTAATTAACTAAATTATTATAATTTAATTTATGCATATTATACGACAATTAACTAAAAAAACAATGGACATAGATTAAGTGTTGGTAATGTATTGTAAATTTTAACTAATTAAAGTAATTTAAAGTAGAAATTAATTATCAAGAGTGATCGAAAGCGTTTAATGATTAATTTTGTTAATTGTATCCAAATCAAGTATTCAATTACCCTTGTTAAAATAATAACAATCATAGAGTGGTAAAAGGTCAAACCTTGCAACATGAAATATCCGATCGTGGCGGATTTGTGGTGGTGAGGTGGTTACGGCCGAAAGGGGCGCCTCTTAGGATTTCTCTAAGGCCTATTTGCTTTACCTTAAAAACCAAGGTCGGTGGCCAATGGGATTGTGCCACCGACTTCGGTTTTAATATATATTAGCTTTGTTTTGTCTTTAACAACAATTGATGACCTAGAACACCTGGTAAGTGGGAAGGTTTTTAAAGTGTTGGTCCATGGTTCGACCTTTTCGGTTGAGAAGTTTTTAAGCTGCTCTGTTTACAATTTGATATTTCTTCCCCTCCTACATTTGATCTTTACATTTTCAACATCCGGAAAAACTTTATAAAATGTCACTTTTACCCCCATTAAGTTTCTAGAGCTTCGAGTTTACCCCTGTGCAATATAAATTCAAGTCCGTTTACGTTTAGACATAATTAGAAATGACTCGGGTCAAATATAACATGTTTCCAAGCTTAACCCTATACACTTTAAGACTGTCTACGTTTCGACATACGTTTATGTTTTGACGTAAATTTTGTTCAGAAAAGAGTTGGGTCAAATATAAAACGTTTTAGTGCTTATTTTTATATACGCTTTGAGTTGACCTACATTTCAATATTGGTTTGTTTGGAAACGCGTCGGGTCAATATAATACTTTTTCATTTACTATACGTTTGGACGTAAATTTAGTTCGAAAAAGGTCGGACCGATTGTAAATCTATGTTTCGACATTAATTTTTTTTGAAAACGAGTCAGGTCAAATATTAAATGTTTTTGTTCAACGGTATAAATTCAAGTTACTCTACATATTGACGTAAAATTAGTTCGGAAACGAGTCGGGTCGATTGTACTCTATACTTTATCACGTCACGTACAATGTCGTGGCAATGCACGGCGGGCAATAAACCTAGTTTTATTTAAAAAGTATTTACATTTCTAGTCCCCGGTATATTATCATAAATAACCCTTTGATAATTTACTTTTAATCATCAAACACCCTTATGGTTTATTAATTAACTTTTAATTAAATAAACATTTAATCATTTAAATTTTTTAAGATTAAACATTTAATTTTCTATATTAATTATTTCTCTAAACAATTAATCAGCATAATTTATATTGCAGTTCATGAATCATAACATGAGACAATTGCATGTTATTACTTTGTAGTTGTCCAAGGTGTAAGTATTTGGATCATACCTTGATAGTAACATTAATATTATTGATGATCGAACATCTAATATCCAACATACTTTCACTTGGATGATTCATCAACTAATTGTCTCAACGTAGGCAATGGTGGACGGGTAGCTACCTATTTACTACCCCTAGCTTGGTATGACGCGTTGTAGTTGTTAACTATTTTCTCATGTTCAAGTAACTCTTTACTTACCCAATACTACAGCCATGGTAACCTTATCAGTTTATTATTTTCGTATCAAACATTCATTTAACATAAGATATGGATCATATTTAATTCTTATATATTGTTTAACTATTCAAGTTCTCGTTTCTAATTTAAAATGGTATAGCAAACTACTCTTAGTTTGAGTGTGACCACATGATTAACACCTTGTGACCACATGATTAACACCTGCTCAAATCTACAAGGGCGCCAGAATGTCCAACACTTACTTTGAGAGGAGCACAAATTCTTTTGATCACATACACCTCCCACCTAACCTCGAATTTGTTCCCAACTGTTACCCTTATAACTGTCTTTTACAAATAATATTAGATAAGGTCAAATAAAAACCTTTAGTTAAAGTTAGTCAAGTATGTATATTGGGTCAAATGATAGATAGATTCATACCGTATTCAAGAGTTCTTATGACTTGATTTCATGAAAAATTTTTGAAGCGAGTTATGTCGTGATATCATGTTCCAATAAACATCAATGAATATTCATTCTCAATCACTTGACCTTTCACAAATACGAACCAACCAATTATTCTATATAGTCTTAATTCAGATTGATTCCCATGAATCTGACCGACTACGAACATTTAAAATACAATATTCAAGGATTCTTAAACGTACAAAAGTTCGGACACATGAACATATGTTTATAAAGCATTTAACCATAAAATAAAAAATAAACATTCAATGCAACTGTTAATGTTCGAAAACACCATATACTAACACAAATCAAATTCATTGTCTAGTAAATCTAATCCCAATACGGGTGACCAACACTTGATCAATATGGGAAATAGTGATAAGTGCGGACGAATAAGTCAGGGTGGGCTACAAATAATGGTATTAGCAATGTAATGCGGCCGAGTAAACTTACAGCCCAGTTCTTCCTTCGTGTTTCTATACCTTAACAAGTCATGCATGATCCTAATTCATAGATCTGGATCTCATAAAGCTAGGGTTCAACACTAGGGCACACCATGCATAGAACATCACCATAAATCATGTTAAAAACTTGATCGTTTACGTAAAAATATCACCTTTAATAGAGAAAACATGGATTTAACATAGGTTTATCATATGAGTATGCATATCAGCCCCAAAAGTATAGAAATCATGTAAATAAGGGGATCAAGAACTCATATGCACACGTAAAGGTTCAAGCTTTACATGTTGAATCACATCAAATCATCTTAGGGCTTAGATCTAGCTTAGTTCTAAGAAGAAATATGATAAAAAAAACATACCTTTGATTAATCCTTCAACTTTTTCTCTCTAACCGCAAGCTCTCTCTCTAACCTCTAAAATGGATGCATGCAAATGAATAAGGGACAACTCTCCCTTTTTATACCCACATAAGGATAACCTTTTTGCTTTTGCCCACCTTCAGTCCTTCAACTTATTAAAACCGCCCTGTAATCCATTTCTTTTTTTTTATTTTAAAGTTTTGGGTGTTACAAGTCCACCCCCTTATTCAGGTTTTGTTCTCGAAACTTGATATTCCTTAAAGCGATCAAGGTAGTGCCGTCTCATTTCCTCTTCTAATTCCCTAGTTGCTTCGGTGTCATTTCGATGTTTCCACTGTACTTTTATTTGACTAATCACCTTATTCTGTACCTGATTCTCCTTTTGATTCGGGATAGCTATACGTTGTTACATATAATTCAACCTTTTATCAACCTCAATATCAGTAAGAGGAATAAGAACATCACATTCCGCCAAGCACTTGCGCAAGCAAGATACATAGAATGTAGGATGAATCCCACGTAGCTCATCGGGAAGTTCTAATCTATATGCCACTTCACCAACCCTATCAGTGATTCAAAATGGTTCAATATACCTCGGGCTTAACTTCCCTCTTTTACGAAAACAGATGATCCATTCCAATGAGACATATTTAATATTACCTTTTTCACCAACTTGAAACTCAATCAACATCTGTCTCTTATCGGTATAAAACTTTTGTCTGTGTTTGGCTTTTTTTATGAAAGCCTTAATATTTTCTAACTTCTCTAATGTAGCCTCAATACATTCAATACCTCCCAATTCCTTCTAACCAATATCACCCCAACACATAGGGGTTTTACACTTCCTCCCATAAAACATCTCGAATGGTGGCATGCTGATACTTGCATGGTAACTGTTGTTGTAAGAGAATTCTGCTAATGGTAGATGGTCATTCTAACTTCCATTGAAGTCAATTATATATGCTTGAAACATGTCTTCCAACGTCTGAATAGTCATTTCTGTTACTGTCTGTGGGTGGTTACCTGTAGGGCTGTTCATGAACCGAATCGAACCGAACGAAGGCTCGCTCGAACTCGGTTCGTTTACAAACCGAGCCGCTCGGTTCGGTTCGAATTTAAGAAATTGAGCGAAAAATGCTTGCTCGAACTCGGTTCGGTTTGTAACCGAGCGCTCGGTTTTGCTCGGTTTGGCTCGGTTTCATAATGCAATCTAGTACAAAACTAATAATGCATTCAAAAAATTCAAGTTTCAACTCAAACTTAACAATGTAACAAAAAAAAAAAACATACAAAACAAGTTTAAGTTTTAACTTGAGCTTTAATAAATGACGGTAAAACTCACGTTCACAACCTCCGTTGTAAAACCCACCACCACCGCACACCCCCATCTCCACTACCACCACCAGACACCTCAATATCCACCGGCACCTATAATACCCTTAAAATTAAACTTTAAAATATCATATATACCCAAGTCAAACTAAAAATATTAAATATATTCCTACAAACTTCCTAGATATCATATATACCATTACAAAACTTTTTAAATATCATATGCCAAAATCAAATTTACAATATCACATATACTTTTTTTTTTATAAAATAAAATGATCATTTTTTTATTTAATAAATTAAGAATATGTATTTCTATTTATTATTTTCTTGAAACTTATTTCATACATGGTAATTATTTCTCATATATATTCCCACAAATTTACATATTTATGAGGTCCATATAAAATTAAAAGTTTAATTAAAAATTTTAAATTTATTCACCTTTAACAATTCTTAAATTTATTAAATAAATTTTTAATTACAGTAAATTAAGAAAGCCTAGTAAAATTTCAAGATAAAACAAGATAGTTTAATATAAAAATAAGTATTTTTATAGTTTTCCATAAATTTAAAAAGAATAATATTTACTAAAAATTATGATTTTTATGGTAATAGTATATAAATAAAATATAAAAAAATATAGTACTAGTATTATTATAATTAATAATAAAATAAATATAGTAAATTGGAATTCTGATGTATCGATAAAAATAAAAGATTGAATCTTTATTATTAGTCTTTTAATAAAATAAATAAAAAATATAAAATTTTAATTATTAAAAAAGGGCATATATGATATTTTTATTTTAATTTGGTTATATATGTTATTAGCAAGATTCTGGTGGTATTTATATATTTTAAATTTGGTTTGGGGATGTATGATATTTAAGAAGTTATCTATGGGTAAATATGATATTTAAGATGTTTTCGAAAGGTATATATGAATGTATATTGTTGGTTTGGGTATATACGATATCTGTAATTTTGTTAGAGATATATATGATATTAGGAAATTTTTGAGGGTATATATAATATTTTGAAATTTTTTTTAGAGTATATATAATATTTTAAAAGTTTGCAAGGTTATATACGAAATTCACTATTTTATTTTTTTGGTAGGAGGCTAGGAGCCGAGTATCAATTTATAATATTATATTTTTAATTTTGTATGAATAAATATACCATTTGTTTCAATGAACTTAATTAGTCACGTGTAATTATGCAACCGGTTAATTTGTTGAGGTGAACATAAATATATCGTACACAAATTGATTCCTCATTCCATAGAGGCTTTTATTTAGGGGTGAGTATGGTAGGTGTGGTTCGGTTTTAGCTTAAAACCGAAACCTAAAATCAATATTTCGGTTTCTAGGTTTTTAAAACCATTTGGATTCGATTTTTTCAGTTTTTGGTTTTCGGTTTTCATTTTGGTTTTCATTTCGGTTTCGGTTTTTTTCGGTTTTACTATTTGGATTTCAAGTTTTTAAAGAAAAAATTGTTTTGAAGTAATGAATTTAAGATAAAAACTTTGGCCTTACATCATTTTGTTGATATTTAAATATAATCTATATATTCTTATAAACTAGTTGAAATTAAAAATTAAATACAATACATAAAATATAAGAAAAAAAATTCAATAAAACATTTTAATCTATTAATTCAAACTAAAGATGTTTAAAGATTATTTTTGAAACCTAAATACTCAATATTTTGTAATAACATAAGTTAAACAACCAACTAATAGGCTAATAATGTTTATAAGTGTATAATTACACCTCTAAATTTACAAGTTTGGTTGGATGGTTTCAATTTGGTTTTTCGGTTTTTGTTACAAGCAAAACCAAAACCGAACAGAAAAATTCGGTTTTTAAAAAAATCATCAAACCAAACCATTGGTTTCTTAGCAGTTTCGGTTTTTTCGGTTTGGTTGCGTCGATTATTTGTTTACAATTCGGTTATAGACTTAAATTATCTATATTTTAGACATAAACGGGTCAAAATGGGTGAAAACGACATGATTTGAGTTTAAACGGGTCAAAATGACTTAAAGTTGGATGTGTTATGTGCATCATAGTGGATTTAGGTTATTATGACTTTTTATCGCTAAAATACACTTAAATTATCTATATTTTAGATTAAACGGGTCAAAATAGGTGAAAACAACATGATTTGAGTTTAAACGGTTCAAAATAACTTATAATTGTATTTGTTAAGCTTATTAGCGGGGAATTATTAGTCAGTAGTGACAAAATATTAGCGGCAAGTTTTCCGGTTAATAGCGGCGACAAATGTCGCCGCTAATGGTAAAAAATTTTGTAGTGCTACTTTTAGTCGTTATTTGTCGTTGATTCATGTATTAAACCATTAATCATCAATTAACCAACCCTCGGTTGCAAGTATTCCAACCGAGTCTCAACATCTTACGCTGATACATTCGTGAGGATCCGGAAAAAACAACAGTTTTTTGTAAAAATTTAGAGCATACAGACGAGTTTGTACAAAACTATTATGAGATTTGCTCATCTTGATCTCGATCGGAATCCTTAGCTAGAGATCAAAATAGTATTTCGACGAATTTTCATACCGGTTGGTTCAGTCAGCTATTCATAACTTCACAACGGGTCGGTACTGGGAGCCCTTAGCCATGTTAACAATTTTTTTAGTTTTTATTATTATTATTCTTTATAAATCCTTAGAATAGACAGCCACATGCGTAGTTATAAATCTGTTAGCAGTCTATGTTTGTGATTTAATGTGATGTTGATGGTTACGGAACCATGTTAACTAGGCGATTCGCCTATATACGCGCGATCAGCCAAGTATCGCCACAATCATAAAGCGCAAAATTAATTAAAATGTCAAATCCTCAGGCGGAAGCTATTAACACCACCAACTCTAGCCGTCGCTGGATTAGATTTAGACTCCCCGGAGCAAAGCCAATCCCACTGGCGGTCTCTATAGCCGTGGGACTCATTGTCTGTTTCGCCATCCCTAAACCGCCAGATGTCTCAAACCAAGCTTAGCAGCTCCTTGGGATCTTCCTCAGCACCATCACCGGGCTAATCATGGGCCCTTTGCCCGTGGGCGCGTGGGCCTTTGTGTGTCTGACTATCTCCTTACTAACTCGCACGCTATCTTTTGAAAGTGCGTTTGCTGCATTTACGAATGAAGTGATATGGCTAATAGTCGTATCCTTCTTCTTCAGCCGAGGGTTGGTGAAAACTGGGCTGGGGGATCGCTTGGCGATGTACTTTGTGAGGTGGTGTGGCAAGAGTACTTTGGGTTTGGCTTATGCATTAGCGCTCTCGGAAGCCATAATTTCGCCCGCGATGCCGAGCACGACGGCTAGAGCTGGTGGGATATTCTTGCCCATTATCAACTCGTTGGCTGTTGCAGGTGACAGTAGCCCCGATGATGCTTCAGCTCGCAAACTTGGTGCATACCTCATCCAGTCTCAGTTACAGGCACACCAATAACATTTTTCATATATATTACTTTAACTTGTTTATATTTTGAGAAAACAAATATTTGCAAGTCTCATATTATTATAGATTTTATAATTTTATGTGTGCCTTGCTTATGCTTTTAATTGATTTATAAGCTTTCACATTCAAAAGTTACTTGTATTAAAAATTTCTACACTTTTTATTGATTGTTAAGAAGCCTGCCCGATCCTACATTACACTAATCTAAGCTAACAACGATGATATATCTAGCGAGAAAACCATAATGGAGGTTTGCGTATTTTAACTACTTGCATACTTTGAAATGTTAGAGGGTAAATGGAGGTTTTGAAACTTCAGAAATGCAAGTAGTTAATATGCGTAAACGTCAGGGATGCAGATAGTAATTTACTTTATTTCTGTTTAATTTTATTTAGTTAAATTAAGGTTTTTCTAACAATAAATAAACCTAAGACGAAATGTGTAGCTATGAGGCAAACAACCACTGGCGACCATTATGCCCTTTTACTACGTACGAGGTGAGGCCGTCGATGTTTGTACACGTTACTACCCTTGTCAAAACTGACACAAACTAACTCCGATTGAACTTATTTTGCCTAAGTATCACAAAAATGATTTTTTCCACCTTAAAACCGACCAAACGAACTACGATTTTAACTCATCTCATCCTATCAATAATCTATTATCTGCGATATACCATTCTTGATAACTACAAAATTGAATTTTGACACATGCAAACAAATAATACAATATTTGAAAGATAGTACAAAAACCAATCAGGTAGCACAAAAATGATAAAACAAAACACATTTTAAAGTAGACAGTATAAAATTACTAAAACAAAGAGCACGCAGACATAATTATTTTCAGACAATACGTTCTTAGCCTTTTAGGAATTGACAACTGATTTTTAATACTTATATATATTACCTCACAAATTTTATTAAGTTGAATTTTTATAACTGGAATTTGTTTGCAATATTTTTTTAAATTAGACACGGTTTAGGTTAATCTAGTTCGATGAGTATAGAAACTGAAAAGAATAAGTTAACGTATAAAATTAATAAAGCCTAACTTAAAGGCTTATAATCTGAACATATGATCATATGATTTTATTGATAGTTTGAATAAACTAATGTGATTAGTGTTTGTAACAGTCATCTAGTAGCTCGAGTGCTCTTTTCTTGACGTCGGCAGCACAAAGCATGTTGTGTATCAAACTAGCGGATAGTTTAGGGGTGAAAATCGCAAGCCCATGGGTTGCATGGTTCAAAGCTTCATGTTTTCCAGCATTGGCTTCTCTTATTTTAACTCCATTCATCGTATATAAGATCTTCCCTCCTGAGACGAAGCACACAGCTGATGCTCCCGTCATGGCACAAAACAAACTCCATCAAATGGGAGCGATCAAGAGAAACGAGTGGATCATGTTGGGAACCATGCTTCTGACAGTTGCATTATGGATCTTCGGGTAATTTCTTTTGAATGGATTATATATTAATTATAACATGATACTAATTAATTTTATTAGTTAATTTGTACAGAGAAAGTATGCGCATTTCAAGCGTGGTTGCAGCAATGCTAGGCTTATCAGTCCTATTGATGCTTGGGATATTGACGTGGGAAGATTGCTTAAATGAGAAATCAGCATGGGATACATTGGCTTGGTTTGCAGTGCTAATAGGCATGGCAACTCAATTAACCATCCTAGGCGCAGTGCCATGGATGTCTAAATGTGTCGCCAATTTCCTCAAATCTTTATCCGTAGGATGGTGTGTCGAGCTTATTATCCTACAATCTATTTACTTTTTCATACATTATCTATTTGCGGGTCAAACAGCTCATGTCGGTGCCTTGTATTCAGCCTTTCTTTCCATGCATCTGATCGCGAAGGTCCCTGAAACTCTTTCTGCCTTGGTTTTGGCATATAATGTCTGTTTAGTGCAATTACACATTATGGTAGTGGTCAAGCAGCTGTATATTATGGAGGTATGATCAACAATGCATACATACCTACACACATATGTAGATACATACATATATATATATATATACATACATATATATATATATACATACATATATATATATATATACATACATATATATATATATACATATATATATGTATATATATATACACACATATATATATATACATATATATATATGTATATATATATATATGGGATGGTTCAAATGTAAATCAAGAGAAATTGTGTAAACCAATAAACCAAATCTACACCTTTGATTTATAAGATCAATGGCTCATATTTGTTTGACTTTTTATACACGTGTTTCAATAAAAGTACAACTTTTTGTTATTTAGTTAAAAAAAAATATGAGCCATTGATATTCATAAATCAAAGGTGTAGATTTGGTTTATTGGTTTATACAATTTCTCTTGTTTTTTTCATTTGAAACCAATCCTATATATATATATATATATATATATATATATAGATATATACATACACACACACACATAAATAAAGAGTAAATTACAAGATCGTTCCTGAGGTTTGCTTAAATTTCACCTTCGTCCAATGTACTGAAAAATTACATGTTTAGTCTTAAAGTTTGAAAATACAGAATGCTTTTCGTAACCAACGATGGATGTCTGTTAAAATATAAATGCATGTAAAATTACCATTCTACCTTTAATATTAAAAACAATAAAATCTAAATTAGTAAAAACATATACGAAAGTTTCCACCAACCCATGACCCACCCACCCCTCCTTTCTTCTTGACGTGACCAAAAATCCACCACCATGCCAACCTAAGATCACCGGCCACCCATCACCATCTCCGAGTAAAATGTCGTCGACATGGATAACCATCACA